>WNWK01001713.1:0-10000 GCA_009830355.1 Cherax destructor
CGTCAGCACTGAGCAGTATTCTAAGTGAGGGAGCACTAGCGATTTGAATAGTGTCACCATCGGCATTATTTCCCTTGTTTTGAAAGTTCTCAATACCCACCCCGTCATCTTCCTGGCTGTTGTGATCTTTGTCTTGTTATGGTCTTTAAACGACAGATCAGCAGACATAATTATTCCCAAGTCCTTTACGTGTTCCTTTCGTTCTATGTGGTGACCCTCTTGCGTTATTTGTTATTTGTAGACGTTTGGCCCATCCAGTGGCTTTATCAGTGCAATACAAGAACATAATGTGAAGAATGTAGAACTACATACAGAAGACGAGGTTATCAGTCCCACACCCTTGGGGTTAGTGAAGAGCACCGTAGACTTGAGCCTCTTATGTACTCGACTGAAGATACCCAACTGGTTCCCAGAGTATGTCTGATACCTCTTTACCTGGAGGGTGTACCGGGGGTCACCGCCCCCGCTTCCCGGTCCTTGACCAGTCCTCCCGGTGGATCAGGGCTTGATCAATCAGACTGTTACTGCTGGCTGCACACAAACCAACGTACGAACGACAGCCCGGCTGGTCAGGTACTGGCTTTAGGTATCGTCCAGTTCCCTCTTGAAGACAACCAGGGGTCTATTGGTAACTCCCCTTATGCCTGGTGGGAGGCTGTTGAACAGTCTTGGGCCGCTTTTGTTTATTTTGTTACAATCAATTCTATGACTGCTGAGGATAAGGTTGTGATTCTATGATGCTGTCATTGCATTTGTGGTCACAGTGGTGGCCCATGCTAACCTCCCTATGGTGTATAAATCTGATGAATCTTATTGTTGATGAGTCTTATTGTAGCCAGCTGGCCCAGTGGTTTACGCACTGGCTTGGAGTGTTACCACTCACTCGACATGGATCAAACCACCACCCGTACCCTGGGTTGTTTGTAACCGTGTTATTACGATTTCGTTAGTCGGTATATTGTTGTCGTAGCCATGTTATTGATTGTTTGTTGTTTGAGACGCAAATACTGGTAAGGTACAAGTAACTTTTACACCTTATTGTGGCAGAGAGAGAGAGAGAGAGAGAGAGAGAGAGAGAGAGAGAGAGAGAGAGAGAGAGGTTTTACATGTGAGCTGGTGGGCCTACTGCAGTGCTTCTCCATTATACTCTTAGGTGGGCGGGTGAGTTGTGGGTTGGGGGCTGAGGGTGGGTGGTGGGATGGGGCTTAGGGTGGGTGGGTGAGTGGTGGGCTAGTAACCCACCTGTCTTACTAGTTTTTGAGGAAAGTAACTGCTCATGTTCCCCCCTCCCACATCAACCCCCTCCCTCAGTACCCCCTGTGATGAGAACCCCAACCCACCCTTACCCCCTCCTTCCCTCCCTCCCCCCCCGTACTACGCCCACCAGCTGTCATACACCCACAAGCACGCCTACATTCCCCTCCTTAGGCACGCCCACGTGCCAACAAGTACCCCTGTCGCCCTCGTGGGCACGCCCACGCGTCCCCCTCAGGCACGCCCACACGCCCACCCTCAGCTCGCCGGATTCTTTTGCTATTTGGCTCCTTGCCCGCCCAGACTAACCGACGGATGACTCATTGTCTTTACTCATGACTCACTATTTTGACTTGTGTCACTCTCTTGACTCACGACTCACTGTCTTGACTCTTGACTCACGACTCACTGTCTTGACTCTTGACTCACGACTCACTGTCTTGACTCATGACTCACCTGAAAAGTGTCACCACTGGCACTATTTCCCTTGTTTTGAAAGTTCTCGTTATCCACCCGTCATCCTCCTGGCTGTCGTGACCTTTGAAAAAAAGGTCAGCTGACGAAATTACTCCCAGGTCTTTTAGGTGTACCTTGTCGTTCTGTTTGGTGTTCCTCTTGAGTGCTGTACAGTGTTCCTTTGATTGTTGTACACAGTGTTCCTTTGAGTGTTGTACACAGTGTTCCTTTGAGTGTTGTACACAGTGTTCCTTTGAGTGTTGTACACAGTGATCCTTTGAGTGTTGTACACAGTGTTCCTTTGAGTGTTGTACACAGTGTTCCTTTGAGTGTTGTACACAGTGTTCCTTTGAGTGTTGTACACAGTGTTCCTTTGAGTGTTGTACACAGTGTTCCTTTGAGTGTTGTACACAGTGTTCCTTTTGAGTGTTGTACACAGTGTTCCTTTTGAGTTCTTCATTCTGTCCATACCTAAGAAGCCAGAACTTATCACCACTGAATGTCATCTTATCCACTGACCACTGCAAGACACTGCCCACTGCAAGACACTGACCACTGCAAGACACTGCCCACTGTAAGATACTGCCCACTGCAAGACTGCCCACTGGAAGACACTGCCCACTGCAAGATACTGCCCACTGCAAGACAATGACCACTTGAAGACACTGCCCACTGGAAGATACTGTCCACTGCAAGACTGCCCACTGGAAGACACTGCCCACTGCAAGACACTGCCCACTGCAAGATACTGCCCACTGCAAGACAATGACCACTGGAAGACACTGGCCACTGCAAGACACACACAGCCAGGGGTTGTGACTCGACCCCTGCAACCACAAACAGGTGAGTAAACACAGACGTCTTAATAAATAGTGGTTGATTGATGTCAAGTAGTCTCGCTTTCTAGCCACTCAGAACACAGCATTTGCATGAGCAACCAATCAGCACCCAGCACACCTGCCTGAGCAACCAATCAGCACCCAGCACACCTGCCTGAGCAACCAATCAGCACCCAGCACACCTGCCTGAGCAACCAATCAGCACCCAGCACACCTGCCTGAGCCAATCATCACCCAGCACACCTGCCTGAGCCAATCAGCACCCAGTTGCCAACCTTTCTCCAGGTGTCGATAGAGATCATTGCCACCCCAGCTGCCGCACTATTACCAGCAGTATGAGCACTGGCAGGTAGCACGTGGAGAACTGCACGCTTGAGACCAGGCTCACCACCCACTGGCGCCACACAAGACCAGGATCACCACCCACTGGCGCCACACCAGACCAGGATCACCACCCACTGGCGCCACACCAGACCAGGTTCACCACCCACTGGCGCCACACAAGACCAGGCTCACCGCCCACTGGCGCCACACCAGACCAGGCTCACCACCCACTGGCGCCACACCAGACCAGGCTCACCACCCACTGGCGCCACACCAGACCAGGCTCATCACTGGTGCCACACCAACAAACAACCTCACCAGTCACATGCCAACACTCACTCCTCATTTATCCAACTGAAATCAGTCGATTTTTATATATATATATATTAGAATATATATATATTATATATATATATATATAATATACATAAAAAATGCATATATATCTTGCTATTGGCTGTGGCGAGGACGGGGGTGACCAATGGGCTGCGTGCTGTGGCCGCCCAGGCTGACCAATCAGGTCACGATTGGCCGCCGGGGTGACCAATCAGGTCACGTTGTTCCCGGGGGCAGAGCCCATCAGATGCCTGGCTTACGTCAGCACAGAGCAGCAATGCTACCCATCAGGACACTGTGTGTGTGTGTGTGTGTGTGTGTGTGTGTGTGTGTGTGTGAGGACACTCATCACAAGTTTAATATCATCACTGGCAGATTGACACTACGACACACATGAACGTCGCCTCGGTGCACGACACTGTAAAGTTTGGCAGGAAGATAAGAACTGTGTCTTGCAGTGGGCAGTGTCTTGCAGTGGTCAGTGTCTTGCAGTGGGCAGTGTCTTGCAGTGGGCAGTGTCTTGCAGTGGGCAGTGTCTTGCAGTGGGCAGTGTCTTGCAGTGGGCAGTGTCTTGCAGTGGGCAGTGTCTTGCAGTGGTCAGTGTCTTGCAGTGGGCAGTGTCTTGCAGTGGGCAGTGTCTTGCAGTGGTCAGTGTCTTGCAGTGGGCAGTGTCTTGCAGTGGTCAGTGTCTTGCAGTGGGCAGTGTCTTGCAGTGGGCAGTGTCTTGCAGTGGTCAGTGGATAAGATGACATTCAGTGGTGATAAGTTCTGGCTTCTTAGGTATGGACAGAATGAAGAACTCAAAAGGAACACTGTGTACAACAATCAAAGGAACACTGTGTACAACACTCAAAGGAACACTGTGTACAACACTCAAAGGAACACTGTGTACAACACTCAAAGGAACACTGTGTACAACACTCAAAGGAACACTGTGTACAACACTCAAAGGAACACTGTGTACAACACTCAAAGGATCACTGTGTACAACAATCAAAGGAACACTGTGTACAACACTCAAAGGAACACTGTGTACAACACTCAAAGGAACACTGTGTACAACACTCAAAGGAACACTGTGTACAACACTCAAAGGAACACTGTGTACAACACTCAAAGGAACACTGTGTACAACACTCAAAGGAACACTGTGTACAACACTCAAAGGAACACTGTGTGCAACACTCAAAGGAACACTGTGTACAACACTCAAAGGAACACTGTGTACAACACTCAAAGGAACACTGTGTACAACACTCAAAGGAACACTGTGTACAACACTCAAAGGAACACTGTGTACAACACTCAAAAGGAACACTGTGTACAACACTCAAAAGGAACACTGTGTACAACACTCAAAAGGAACACTGTGTACAACACTCAAAGGAACACTGTGTACAACACTCAAAGGAACACTGTGTACAACACTCAAAGGATCACTGTGTACAACAATCAAAGGAACACTGTGTACAACACTCAAAGGAACACTGTGTACAACACTCAAAAGAACACTGTGTACAACACTCAAAGGAACACTGTGTACAACACTCAAAGGAACACTGTGTACAACACTCAAAGGAACACTGTGTACAACAATCAAAGGAACACTGTGTACAACACTCAAAGGAACACTGTGTGCAACACTCAAAGGAACACTGTGTACAACACTCAAAGGAACACTGTGTACAACACTCAAAGGAACACTGTGTACAACAATCAAAGGAACACTGTGTACAACAATCAAAGGAACACTGTGTACAACACTCAAAGGAACACTGTGTACAACACTCAAAGGAACACTGTGTACAACACTCAAAGGAACACTGTGTGCAACACTCAAAGGAACACTGTGTACAACACTCAAAGGAACACTGTGTACAACACTCAAAGGAACACTGTGTACAACACTCAAAGGAACACTGTGTACAACACTCAAAGGAACACTGTGTACAACACTCAAAGGAACACTGTGTGCAACACTCAAAGGAACACTGTGTACAACACTCAAAGGAACACTGTGTACAACACTCAAAGGAACACTGTGTACAACACTCAAAGGAACACTGTGTACAACACTCAAAGGAACACTGTGTACAACACTCAAAGGAACACTGTGTACAACACTCAAAAGGAACACTGTGTACAACACTCAAAAGGAACACTGTGTACAACACTCAAAAGGAACACTGTGTACAACACTCAAAGGAACACTGTGTACAACAATCAAAGGAACACTGTGTACAACACTCAAAGGATCACTGTGTACAACAATCAAAGGAACACTGTGTACAACACTCAAAGGAACACTGTGTGCAACACTCAAAAGAACACTGTGTACAACACTCAAAGGAACACTGTGTACAACACTCAAAGTAACACTGTGTACAACACTCAAAGGAACACTGTACAACGCTCAAAGGAACACTGTGTACAACACTCAAAGGAACACTGTGTACAACAATCAAAGGAACACTGTGTACAACACTCAAAGGAACACTGTGTACAACACTCAAAAGAACACTGTGTACAACACTCAAAGGAACACTGTGTACAACACTCAAAGGAACACTGTGTACAACACTCAAAGGAACACTGTACAACGCTCAAAGGAACACTGTGTACAACACTCAAAGGAACACTGTGTACAACATTCAAGAGGATCACTGTACAACACTCAAGAGGATCACTGTACAACACTCAAGATGATCAATGTACAACATTCAAGAGCATCAATATACAACACTCAAGAGGATCACTGTACAAAACTCAAGAGGATCACTGTACAACACTCAAGATGATCACTGTACAACATTCAAGAGGATCAATGTACAACACTCAAGAGGATCACTGTATAACACTCAAGAGGATCACTGTACAACACTCAAAAGGAACACTGTGTACAACATTCAAGAGGATCACTGAACAACACTCAAGAGGATCACTGTACAACACTCAAGAGGATCACTGTACAGCACTCAAGATGATCAATGTACAACACTCAAGAGGATCACTGTACAAAACTCAAAAGGAACACTGTGTACAACATTCAAGAGGATCACTGAACAACACTCAAGAGGATCACTGTACAAAGCTCAAGAGGATCACTGTACAGCACTCAAGATGATCAATGTACAACACTCAAGATGATCACTGTACAACACTCAAGAGGATCACTGTGTACAGCACTCAAGATGATCAATGTACAACACTCAAGAGGATCACTGTACAACATTCAAGAGGATCACTGTACAACACTCAAGATGATCAATGTGCAACACTCAAGAGGATTACTGTACAACACTCAAGATGATCAATGTACAACACTCAAGAGGATGACTGTGTACATCACTCAAGAGGATCACTGTACAACACTCAAGATGATCACTGTACAACACTCGAGAGGATCACTGTGTACAACACTCAAGAGGATCAATGTGTACAACACTCAAGAGGATCACTGTACAACACTCAAGAGGATCACTGTACAACACTCAAGATGATCACTGTACAACACTCAAGAAGATCACTGTACAACACTCAAGAGGATCACTGTACAATACTCAAGATGATCACTGTACAACACTGAAGATGATCAATGTACAACACTCAAGATGATCAATGTACAACACTCAAGAGGATCACTGTGTACAACACTCAAGAGGATCAATGTGTACAACACTCAAGAGGATCAATGTACAACACTCAAGAGGATCAATGTACAACACTCAAGAGGATCACTGTGTACAACACTCAGGAGGATCACTGTACAACACTCAAGAGGATCACTGTACAACACTCAGGAGGATCACTGTACAACACTCAAGAGGATCACTGTGTACAACACTCAAGAGGATCACTGTACAACACTCAGGAGGATCAATATACAACACTCAAGAGGATCACTGTGTACAACACTCAGGAGGATCACTGTACAACACTCAGGAGGATCACTGTACAACACTCAGAAGGATCACTGTGTACAACACTCAGGAGGATCACTGTACAACACTCAAGAGGATCACTGTACAACACTCAGGAGGATCACTGTACAACACTCAAGAGGATCACTGTACAACACTCAAGAGGATCACTGTGTACAACACTCAAGAGGATCACTGTACAACACTCAGGAGGATCACTGTACAACACTCAGGAGGATCACTGTACAACACTCAGGAGGATCACTGTACAACACTCAGGAGGATCACTGTACAACACTCAGGAGGATCACTGTACAACACTCAGCAGGATCACTGTACAACACTCAAGAGGATCACTGTACAACACTCAAGAGGATCACTGTACAACACTCAAGAGGATCACTGTACAACACTCAGGATCACTGTACAACACTCAAGAGGATCACTGTACAACACTCAAGAGGATCACTGTACAACACTCAGGAGGATCACTGTACAACACTCAGGAGGATCACTGTACAACACTCAGGAGGATCACTGTACAACACTCAAGAGGATCACTGTACAACACTCAAGAGGATCACTGTACAACACTCAGGAGGATCACTGTACAACACTCAGGAGGATCACTGTACAACACTCAAGAGGATCACTGTACAACACTCAAGAGGATCACTGTACAACACTCAGGAGGATCACTGTACAACACTCAGGAGGATCACTGTACAACACTCAAGAGGATCACTGTACAACACTCAGGAGGATCACTGTACAACACTCAGGAGGATCACTGTACAACACTCAGGAGGATCACTGTACAACACTCAAGAGGATCACTGTACAACACTCAGGAGAATCACTGTGTACAACACTCAAGAGGATCACTGTACAACACTCAAGAGGATCACTGTACAACACTCAAGAGGATCACTGTACAACACTCAGGAGGATCACTGTACAACACTCAAGAGGATCACTGTACAACACTCAGGAGGATCATCAAATAAAACAACAAGATACACGAGAAAGACCTGGGAGTAATTACGTCGGCTGACCTTTCTTTCAAAGAACACAGAAATGCCAAGGTCGCGTTTGCCAGGAAGATAACGGGAAGGATAATGAGAACTTTCAAAACTAGATAAACAGTGCCAGTGGTGACACTGTTCAAGTCGCTAGTGCTCTCTTACTTAGATGATTGTTCACTGTTGACGGCCCCGTTCAGGACAGGAGAAATATCAGAGCTGGAACAAATACAGAGATCGTTTACGGCCCATATAGACAAAGTAAAGTATATTTAAATTACTGAGAACGTCTTAAAGTCTTAACTATGTACTCACTGGAGCGGCAGAGAGAGAGATACATGATAATATATGCTTGGAAAGTACTCGAGGGCCTGGTCCCAACTCTGCACACTGCCATAACAACATACTGGTGTGAGAGATCTGGGAGGAAGTGCAAAATAAACCCAGTGAAAAGCAGGGGTGCAGTGGGCACAATAAGGGAGCACTGTATCAACATTCGTGGCCCAAGATTATTCAACAATTTTACCAGAAGATATCCGAAACTCGGCTGGGACAAGTGTAGAAGTCTTCAAAGGAAACTGGAACAGTATCTTTACTAGGTGCCAGATCAACCAGGCTGTGATGGATATGTAGGGCAGCTGGCCACCAGCACCAAAAGCCTGGTTGATCAGGCTAGCACCAGACGAGCCTGGACTAGGATCGGGCTGCGGGAGTAGGAAAACTCTCGTGGTTGAAGTTTTCCTTCTCTAGACCAGGCGTCTTGGTTGATGTCCTGATCCACCAGATTGTTGGTGCCAGCTGCGTACAGCCAAGAATAAGCAGAACAGCCCTGTTAATCAGGAAGTAACTTGAGGAAGTAATTTGAGCAGCTTATCGAGATGCCTCGCGATGACAGCCAATGGTTTGTTGGTCCCCTTACACTTACTGTCTACCCTCCCAGTGCGCTCACTCCTGCTTTTTACTGGACTATTTTCCACTGTTTACCACAGCGTCTTTCCATAAGTAGGGAGATTTCTGTCTGTAGATTTGGGATCTGACAATTATGGGCGTTGTGTATGATGGCAGTGTCCCAGGGGACAGTGTATGATGGCAGTGTCCCAGGGGAGAGTGTAAGATGGCAGTGTCCCAGGGGACAGTGTAAGATGGTAGTGTCCCAGGGGACAGTGTATGATGGCAGTGTCCCAGGGGAGAGTGTAAGATGGTAGCGTCCCAGGGGACAGTGTAAGATGGTAGTGTCCCAGGGGACAGTGTATGATGGCAGTGTCCCAGGGGAGAGTGTAAGATGGTAGTGTCCCAGGGGAGAGTGTAAGATGGTAGTGTCCCAGGGGACAGTGTATGATGGCAGTGTCCCAGGGGAGAGTGTAAGATGGTAGCGTCCCAGGGGACAGTGTATGATGGCAGTGTCCCAGGGGACAGTGTATGATGGTAGTGTCCCAGGGGACAGTGTATGATGGCAGTGTCCCAGGGGACAGTGTAAGATGGTAGCGTCCCAGGGGACAGTGTATGATGGCAGTGTCCCAGGGGACAGTGTAAGATGGTAGCGTCCCAGGGGACAGTGTATGATGGTAGAGTCCCAGGGGACAGTGTATGATGGTAGTGTCCCAGGGGACAGTGCATGATGGTAATGTCCCAGGGGACAGAGTATGATGGAAGTGTCCAGGGGACAGTGTATGATGGTAGCGTCCCAGGGGACAGTGTATGATGGTAGTGTCCCAGGGGACAGTGTACGTCAGGTGTTATACTGAGACACCTGCGTATACTTGGTATCTTCGGCAACCCTACACCCTCACACCTGTGCCCCTACACCTGTACCCCCACACATGTGCCTCCATAACTATTTCACAATATA
>WNWK01001713.1:12500-35000 GCA_009830355.1 Cherax destructor
GTTGACCTTCCTTGGTGTGTTGCAGGGAGTACTAACACACACACGCACACACACACACACACACGCACACACACACACACACACACGCACGCACGCGCGCACACACACACACACACACGCACGCACACACGCACACACACACACACGCACCTTACCTTCCCACTCCAACACATCACAACAGTCTCTGCACAATCAATTACCTGAAATAAGAGAAAGAAATGTTGAATAAACAAAGAATTACGCTAAATTATACGTACATATTTGTGTGTATATTAATAATAATTAGATGTTTGCGAAGAGAAATAAAGAAGAGATATATCAATGTGTGAAGGAAGATAACTGACATGAAGGAAGATAACTAACATGAAGGAAGATAACTAACATGAAGGAATATAACTAACATGAAGGAATATAACTAACATGAAGGAATATAACTAACATGAAGGAAGATAACTAACATGAAGGAAGATAACTAACATGAAGGAATATAACTAACATGAAGGAATATAACTAACATGAAGGAAGATAACTAACATGAAGGAAGATAACTAAAATGAAGGAATATAACTAACATGAAGGAAGATAACTAACATGAAGGAAGATAACTAACATGAAGGAATATAACTAACATGAAGGAATATAACTAACATGAAGGAAGCTAACCTCCATAGTGGGAAAATTTATGGAATTAATAATTGCCGAGGCAATTCGCAGCCATCTTGAAAAGCATAAATTAATCAACGAATCTCAGCACAGTTTTACAAAAGGGCGTTCCTGCCTTACAAATTTAATAACATTTTTTACTAAGGTATTTGAGGAGGTAGATCATGGTAATGAATATGATATTGTGTATATGGACTTCAGTAAGGCTTTTGATAGAGTCCCACATCAGAGACTATTGAGGAAAATTAAGGCACACGGAATAGGAGGAGAAATTTTTTCCTGGATAGAGGCATGGTTGACAAATAGGCAGCAGAGAGTTTGCATAAATGGGGAGAAATCAGAGTGGGGAAGCGTCACAAGCGGTGTTCCACAGGGGTCAGTGTTGGGCCCCTTGTTGTTTACAATCTACATAAACCTTTGATATACCTTTGCCTTTGAAGAGTTTCGAGAGTATCTACTCTCTGAGCCCGGCCATGGGCCAGGCTCGTCTGGTGCTTGCCTGGTCAACCAGGCTGTTGCTGCTGGAGGCCCGCTGCCCCACATATCCATCACAGCCTGGTTGATCTGGCACCTGGTGAAGATATTTGTCCAGTTTCCTCTAAACGACATAGATGAGGGAATAAATAGCGACATAAGCAAGTTTGCCGATGACACCAAAATAGGCCGTCCAATTCATTCAAATGAGGACATTAGAGCACTCCAGGATGATTTGAATAGACTGATGCAGTGGTCGGAGAAGTGGCAGATGCAGTTTAATATAGATAAATGCAAAGTTCTAAATATTGGACAGGACAATAATCATGCCACATATATACTAAATAATGTAGATCTTAATACTACTGATTGCGAAAAGGATTTAGGAGTTCTGGTTAGCAGTAATCTAAAGCCAAGACAGCAGTGCATAAGTGTTCGCAATAAAGCTAACAGAATCCTTGGCTTCATATCAAGAAGCATAAATAATAGGAGTCCTCAGGTTGTTCTTCAACTCATCTAGATTATGCTGCACAGTTTTGGTCACCGTATTACAGAATGGATATAAATGCTCTGGAAAACGTACAAAGGAGGATGACTAAGTTGATCCCATGTATCAGAAATCTTCCCTATGAGGATAGACTGAGGGCCCTGAATCTGCACTCTCTAGAAAGGCGTAGAATTAGGGGAGATATGATTGAAGTGTATAAATGGAAAACAGGAATAAATAAAGGGGATGTAAATAGCGTGCTAAAAATATATAGTATTGACAGGACTCCCAGCAATGGCTTTAAGTTGGATAAATTCAGATTCAGGAAGGATATAGGAAAGCATTGGTTTGGTAATAGAGTTGTGGATGAGTGGAACAAACTCCCGAGTACAGTTATAGAGGCTAAAACGTTGTGTAGTTTTAAAAATAGGCTAGATAAATATATGAGTGGGTGCGGGTGGGTGTGAGTTGGTCCTGACTAGCTTGTGCTACTAGATCAGATGCCGTGCTCCTTCCTTAAGTGAATGTAACCTGACCTGGCTGGGTCGGGGTATTGGCTTAAGCCGGTGGGAGACTTGGACCTGCCTCGCATGGGCCAGTAGGCCTGCTGCAGTGTTCCTTCTTTCTTATGTTCTTATAACTGACATGAAGGAAGATAACTAACATGAAGGAATAACAAAAAGGCACAATACCGTGACTGGAACAATACACACACAACCCGCACATATAAAAGAGAGGAGCTTACGACGACGTTTCGGCCCGACTTGGACCATTTACAAAGTCACACTAACATAAGAACATAAGAATGGAGGAACACTGCAGAAGGCCTACTGGCCCATACAAGGCAGGTCCTTATCAAAACCACCACTACCTAAGAATTCACTCCTGCACCCACGACACCAATCAAACCCAGCCCCACCCATTCATATATATGTCCAATCTCTTTTTAAAGCCACCCAAGGTCCTAGCCTCTATCACCCTAATCGGAAGATTGTTCCACGCATCTACAACTCTGTTCGAAAACCAGTACTTGCCTATGTCCTTTCTAAATCTAAATTTATCCAATTTAAATCCGTTATTTCTGGTTCTTACTTGGTTCGATATCCTCAGTATTTTATTAATATCTCCCTTGTTTATGCCCATCATCCACTTGTACACCTCGATGATATCCCCTCATTCTACGTCTCTCCAGAGAGTGGAGATTCAACGCTCTAAGTCTATCTTCATACGGGAGATTTCTTATACTGTAAATCATTTTAGTCATTCTTCTTTGTATGTTCTCCAATGAATCTATATCCATCCTGTAGTAAGGAGACCAAAACTGAGCTGCATAATCCAAATGAGGTCTCACTAGTGATGTATAGAGCTGTAAAATAACTTTTGGACTAACACACAGAGACGGGGGAAGGGATATTTATAGGTCTGCCTGCCTATAAATATCCCTTCCCCCGTCTCTGTGTGTTAGTGTGACTTTGTAAATGGTCCAAGTCGGGCCGAAACGTCGTCGTAAGCTCCTCTCTTTTATATGTGCGGGTTGTGTGTGTAACATGAAGGAAGATAACTGACATGAAGGAAGATAACTAACATGAAGGAAGATAACTAACATGAAGGAAGATAACTGACATGAAGGAAGATAACTAACATGAAGGAAGATAACTAACATGAAGGAAGATAACTAACATGAAGGAAGATAACTAACATGAAGGAAGATAACTAACATGAAGGAAGATAACTGACATGAAGGAAGATAACTAACATGAAGGAAGATAACTAACATGAAGGAAGATAACTAACATGAAGGAAGATAACTGACATGAAGGAAGATAACTAACATGAAGGAAGATAACTAACATGAAGGAAGATAACTAACATGAAGGAAGATAACTGACATGAAGGAAGATAACTAACATGAAGGAAGATATAAATTAGACACATGTGCAACACTTGGGTATCTTTATTGAGGAAATGTTTCGCCACACAGTGGCTTCATCAGTCCAATACAAAGTAGAAAGGTGTAAGGAGAGGAGGAGTTTGAGGTTATCAGTCCCTCGGCCTGGAGTCGATGTGTTCAGTCCATCAATCTTGTTAGAAGTGTAGCACAAGGCCGTAGAGGTTGCTTATATGCTGTAATCAGGTGAGATGAAGCAGGAGGAGGCGGGGTCATAGTAGTACCATCCACTATTCTAAGTAGGTCTTCGTCCAAAGGTTGGACAAGTGTAGAAGAATTCGTTTGTATCAAGATCCTAAGCTGTTGCTGTGTCAGACAGGATGTAGATGAATGGTTCAGAGAACCGACAAGTCTAATTTATAACTTGTCGGTTCTCTGAACCATTCATCTACATGAAGGAAGATAACTAACATGAAGGAAGATAACTGACATGAAGGAAGATAACTAACATGAAGGAAGATAAGTAACATGAAGGAAGATAACTAACATGAAGGAAGATAACTAACATGAAGGAAGATAACTAACATGAAGGAAGATAAGTAACATGAAGGAAGATAACTGACATGAAGGAAGATAACTAACATGAAGGAAGATAACTAACATGAAGGAAGATAAGTAACATGAAGGAAGATAACTGACATGAAGGAAGATAACTGACATGAAGGAAGATAACTGACATGAAGGAAGATAACTAACATGAAGGAAGATAACTAACATGAAGGAAGATAAGTAACATGAAGGAAGATAACTGACATGAAGGAAGATAACTGACATGAAGGAAGATAACTAACATGAAGGAAGATAACTAACATGAAGGAAGATAAGTAACATGAAGGAAGATAACTGACATGAAGGAAGATAACTGACATGAAGGAAGATAACTAACATGAAGGAAGATAACTAACATGAAGGAAGATAAGTAACATGAAGGAAGATAACTGACATGAAGGAAGATAACTAACATGAAGGAAGATAAGTAACATGAAGGAAGATAACTGACATGAAGGAAGATAACTGACATGAAGGAAGATAACTGACATGAAGGAAGATAACTAACATGAAGGAAGATAACTAACATGAAGGAAGATAAGTAACATGAAGGAAGATAACTGACATGAAGGAAGATAACTGACATGAAGGAAGATAACTAACATGAAGGAAGATAACTAACATGAAGGAAGATAAGTAACATGAAGGAAGATAACTGACATGAAGGAAGATAACTGACATGAAGGAAGATAACTAACATGAAGGAAGATAACTAACATGAAGGAAGATAAGTAACATGAAGGAAGATAACTGACATGAAGGAAGATAACTAACATGAAGGAAGATAAGTAACATGAAGGAAGATAACTGACATGAAGGAAGATAACTGACATGAAGGAAGATAACTAACATGAAGGAAGATAAGTAACATGAAGGAAGATAACTGACATGAAGGAAGATAACTAACATGAAGGAAGATAAGTAACATGAAGGAAGATAACTGACATGAAGGAAGATAACTGACATGAAGGAAGATAACTAACATGAAGGAAGATAACTAACATGAAGGAAGATAAGTAACATGAAGGAAGATAACTGACATGAAGGAAGATAACTAACATGAAGGAAGATAACTGACATGAAGGAAGATAACTAACATGAAGGAAGATAAGTAACATGAAGGAAGATAACTGACATGAAGGAAGATAACTGACATGAAGGAAGATAACTAACATGAAGGAGAGAAGTAAGTAAGTGGTGCTCCACAAGACAGATCCTGGTGACGTATCTTGCGTGAGCACCCGCAGCTCAGTGGTAATTACACCTTAGAACAGCCCTCCCTAACTGTCGTCAACTTAGTTCCTGGGCAACCAGGCTATTGCCGTTAGCTATCTGCTGACCCACGTGTCCATCACGGCTGGGTTGATGCAGTACTTGGTAAAGGCAGTGATCCAGTTTGCTCTTGTAGACATTTACAATTGTTGCAGCAGTGTTTGTGATATCTTCTGGCAAGATGTTAGTCTGGGGCCACGGATGTTGATACAGTGTTCTCTTATTGTACTCACGGCACCCCTGTTCCTCACTAGGTTTATTTTACACTTCCTCCCATATCTCTGGCAGTGTGCAGAGTTGGGACCAGGCCCTCGAGTACTTTCCAGGTATATATTATCATGTATCTCTCTTCTGCTCCAGTGAGTACATATTTGAGACATTAAGATGTTCCCATAATTTAAATACTTTACTGACTCTATGTGGGCCGTAAACGATCTCTGTATTTGTTCCAGCTCTGATATTTCTCCTGGCCTGGACGGGGCCGTCAACACTGAACAATCATCTAAGCGAGAGAGCACAATTGACTTGAATAGTGTCTCCACTGGCACTATTTCTCTAACCTAAGTTCTCATTATCCTCCCCGTTATCTTCCTGGCTGTCGTGACCTTTGTTTATTGGGATTAAAAGAAAGGTCATTAAAGGTCATTGTCATTAAAAGAAAGGTCAGCTGACATAATTACTCCCATGTCTTTCACGTTTTCCTTTCGTTCTATTTGATGACCCTCTTTAGTTCTTCATTCTTTCCATATCTAAACAACTGAACACCAGTGAACACAGGTCGCAACACTACAACAAGACCGAACACTACAGCAAGAAACAGCACTACGACACTACAAGACACAACACTACGACACTACAAGACACAGCACTACGACACTACAAGACACAACACTACGACAACACAAGACAGCACTACGACACTACAAGACACCCCATTACGACAACACAAGACACAGCACTACGACACTACAAGACACAGCACTACGACACTACAAGACACAGCACTACGACACTACAAGACACAACACTACGACAACACAAGACAGCACTACGACACTACAAGACAGCACTACGACACTACAAGACACAGCACTACGACACTACAAGACACAACACTACGACAACACAAGACAGCACTACGACACTACAAGACAGCACTACGACACTACAAGACACCCCATTACGACAACACAAGACACAACACTACGACACTACAAGACAGCACTACGACAACACAAGACAGCACTACGACACTACAAGACACCCCATTACGACAACACAAGACACAGCACTACGACAACACAAGACACAACACTACAAGAAGACCCAAAAACCAAAGGCTACTCCACCAACAGGATGTAGAGAGCAAAAACCATTAATAACAGTCTTGTGCTTCCCACCACCATTGCTACCACTACCACTACTACCACCACTACTACTGCTACTACTACCACTACTACCACCACTACTACCACCACTATTACTACTACCACCGATACTACTACTACCACCACCACTACTACTACCACCACTACCACTACTATTACTATTACTACCACCATCCAATACTACTACAACTACTATCACCACTACCACTATTTCTACCACCACTACTACCACCACTACAACAACCACCACCACCATCACTACATTATACACTAAGACTCAGTGAAGCTTGTAACAAGAGTAACCATGGTGTAATAGCACACAAAATGTGTGCAAAAGGAATAACTGGATAAGTGGACCACCAAACTGACGTGAACCACCTCTTCCAGCGGACCAGTGGATCAGTGGACCACTATATATATATATATATATATATATATATATATATATATATATATATATATATATATATATAAAATGGACGGGAGTCGACCCTTAGCCCTGGTGGTTGCAGGTCCACAGACCTTTCGCCCTGACTATCTTCTTAACCCCATCAAAGTCATGGATGTTGCTTAGAAATCGAGATAATGAAGAACTGAGAACTAGCACAGAATATAGAACGCAGGCAGCACATCACATAGAACATAAGAAACACGTAAAACACCTTATAATAATAATAATAATAATAATAATAATAGTCAGATGATGTCATTTAGAGATGATATTAAAGCAAATGTAGCTCGATTGGTAGCGCACTCAGCTAACACACTGAGGTCCCGGGGTCGATCCCCACTGGGGATCGACCCCGGGGATTCACCAGTACGGGTGGAAACATTTGGAAGTATTTCCTTAAGACACCTGCAGTCCAATGTTCACCTAGTAGTAAGTAGGTACTGGGTGTTAGTCGACTAGTGAGAGTCGCATCCTGGGGACAAAATTGACGTAATTTGTCCCAAATACCCTACATAACAAGGGGGCTTTCTATATAGTAGTATGTTATTGATGTCAGCTAGGACTGTATACCTTGTACAAGTACAAATAAAGATTATTATTATTATTAAAGGTCGAAAGGATGACCTGATGTTCAATAACTTTCCTAAACATGAAAAATATTGCTAATGATGGTGTTTAATGAGAGAACATTGTATCAACATCCGTGGGCACAATAAGGGAACACTGTATCAACATCCGTGGGCACAATAAGGGAACACTGTATCAACATCCGTGGGCACAACAGCAGATCAGGAACGAGTGTAGAAGTCTTCAGGAGGAAACCGGATCACTACTTCCATCAAGTGGCAGATCAACCAGACTGTGGTGGATATGTGGACTAGTGGGATTGCTAACAGCAACAGCCTGGTTGAACAAGCCCTTCACAGGAAAGCTTGGCTGGGCTGGTAGCAGGGGGAAAAAAAAAGGAGCACTCCATATTTTTCACAAGTATTTCCACCCGAATCGTGAGTTATGAATCACAAGGCTCTCTCTCTCTCTCTCTCTCTCTCTCTCTCTCTCTCTCTCTCAGCTGGTGCACCACTGCTAGCTGGTTTATGGTCGTCTCAACGATCAATGCTCGAAATAAATGTTCTTTGTCTGCCCACTGTCACAGTATTGGTGTGTGTGTGTGTGTGTGTGTGTGTGTGTTTGTGTGTGTGTGTACTTACCCTAGGTTGGTCTAACTCGCTATAAATCATCCTAACTCTGCATATATAACACAAAGAGTAATGTATAAAACAGAATTAAGTCTGAGGCAGCCACAGTGAAAGCCTCTGTTCCACAAGGCACAGTACTCGCCCCCATCCTGTTTCTCATCCTCGTATCTGACGTAGACAGGGATGTAACCCACAGCACCGTATCATCCTTTGCAGACGATACTAGGATCTGCATGAGAGTGTCATCATTGAGGACACGGTAAATCTCAAAGAAGATATAAACTAAGTTTTCCAGTGGGCAACGCAGAACAATATGAGGATTAATGAAGACAAATTTCAGTTACTCTTTATTGAGAACTTGGGGAACTAATTGATCGGATATACAACAAATTCTAACCATATATTAGAACGAAAAACTGGTGTGAAGAACAGTGAAACTGTCAGAGGATCTCACCTTCAAGAATCACAACAGAGTCATTATCACAACTGTGAGGGAATAATGATTGGATGGATAATGAGAACCTTCAAAACAAGGAATACCAAGCCACTGATGATTTTCTTTAAGTCACCTGTTCTCTCTAGGCTGGAATACTGCTGTACACTAACAGCTCATAAGAGCATAAGAAAGTAGGAACACTGCAGCAGGCCTACTGGCCCATGCGAGGCAGGTCCAAGTCTCCCACTGGCTTAAGCCACTGACCCAACCTAGTCATTTCAGGTCACATCCACTTAAGGAAGGAGCATGGCATCAGACCTATTATCACAAGCTAGTCAGGTCCAACTCACACCCACTCATATATTTATCTAACCTATTTATAAAACTACACAACGTTTTAGCTTCTATGATGGTACTCGGGAGTTTGTTCCACTCATCCACAACTCTATTACCAAACCAGTGCTTTCCTATATCCTTCCTGAATCTGAATTTATCCAACTTAAAGCCATTGCTGCGAGTCCTGTCTTGGCTAGATATTTTTTAGCACGCTATTTACATCCCCTTTATTTATTCCCGTTTTCCATTTATACACCTCAATCATATTCCCCCTAATTCTACGCCTTTCTAGACAGGTGAAATTCAGATATGGAGAATGTAGGGAGAACCTTCACAGTACGAATAAATTCTTTCAAGTACCTTAATTACTGGGAACGTTTGAAGTCTTTTGACCTGTACTCCCATGAACGCAGGCGAGAAAGATACATAATAATCTACAACTGAAAAATTCTAGAGGGACTGGTGCCAAACCTGCACAGAAAAATCACTCCCTACGAAAGCAAAAGACTTGGCAGACGGTGCAACAGACCCCCAATGAAAGCAGGGAGCTGGACAGATTCCTAAATTTAGTCAGTGCCAGATCATCCTGGCTTTGGTTCGTACGTTGGACTACGTGCAGCCAGCAGTAACAGCCTCGTTGATCAGGCCCTGATCCACAAGGAAGCCTGGTCATGGACCGGGCCCCGGGGGCGTTGATCCCCGGAATGCCCTCCAGGTAGACTCCAGGTCAGGGGCCCAACACTGTTCAACAGCCTCCCATCATACATAAGTAGGATTACCAATAGATCCCTGGCTGTGGACCACGTATCCATCACAGCCTGGTTGACCAGTTATGACGCTCCCTGTACTAATTATGAATCCCCCTGTACGGCTCACATTGACCCATTGAAACATCTAAATTATTGGGAACGCCTTCAAGTCTTGAACATGTACTCATTGGAGCGGAGGAGAGAGAGATACATGATAATATATACTTGGAAAGCACTTGAGGGCCTGGTCCCAAATCTGCACACTGCCATAACAACATACTGGAGTGAGAGATATGGGAGAAAGTGTAAAATAAACCCAGTGAGGAGCAGGGGTGCAGTGGGGACAATACGGGAGCACTGTATTAACATCCGGGGTCCCAGACTATTCAACATCTTACCAGAAGATATCCGAAACATGGCTGGAACCAGTGTAGAAGCCTTCAAGAGGAAACTGGACAAGTATCTTCATCGGGTGCCAGATCAACCAGGCTATGATGGATATGTGGGGCAGCGGGCCTCCAGCAGCAACAGCCTGGTTGACCAGGCAAGCACCAGACGAGCCTGGCCCATGGCCGGGTTCAGAGAGTAGATAAACTCTCGAAACTCTTCAAAGGTATATCAAAGGTAAGGTAAAGGTGTGTGACCTGTGTGACACAAGAAGACGAGGAGGGAGTAAAACGCAGGGTAGAGGAAGGAATAAAGAGCAGGGTAGAATAAAGAGCAAAGAGCAAGGTAGAAGAGGGAGTAAAAAGAAGAGTAGAGTAGAGGGAGTTAGCTGGAGTAACCAGACTCACTAACCTCTGAACAACTACCAAAATATCTCCCTTAGGATTCTCAAGTGGAAGGGAGGGAGGGAGGGAGGGGAAGACTCCCTTAATATGAGGCAAGGATGAGGTAAGGGAGGCTAGTAGGGATGGGAGGCTGGTAGGGGGGGCAGGGAGGGAGGTAGGGAGGGGAGGTAGGCAGGGAGGGTAATGGAGGTTACTTGAGAAGAAAGGGAGAGAGGGACCTTTACCTTGGAAATACCTTTGGTGAGTTTCCAGAGTTTTCCTACTCCCGCAGCCCGGTTGTGGTCCAGGCTCGTCTGATGCTTCCAAGGTCCACCAGGCTGTTGCTGCTGGAGACTTGCTGCCCAACATATCCATCACAGCCTGGTTGATCTGGCACCTGGTGAAGATACTCGTCCAGTTTCCTCTTGAAGACTTGTACACTTGTT
The DNA here is from genome assembly GCA_009830355.1 of Cherax destructor. Lineage (NCBI taxonomy): Eukaryota > Metazoa > Arthropoda > Malacostraca > Decapoda > Parastacidae > Cherax > Cherax destructor. The sequence goes on from WNWK01001713.1 coordinate 23,666, forward strand.
CCAGCAGTGTTTCTGGTATCTTCTGGTAAGATGTTGAATAATCTAGGGCCCCGGATGTTGATATAATGTTCCCTTATTGTGCCCACTGCACCCCTGCTTTTCACTGGGTTTATTTTACACTTCCTCCCACATCTCTCACTTCAGTATGTTGCTATGGCAGTGTACAGAGTTGGGACCAAACCCTCGAGTATTTTCCAGGTATATATTATCATGTATCTCTCTCTCCTCCACTCCAGTAAGTACATATGAAAATAGAAAGCAGCGAAGACATGGGGAAATCTTGAGAGAGAGAGAGAGAGAGAGAGAGAGAGAGAGAGAGAGTCTAGTGACTCTGGAAGGAGAATATGGAGAGTAAAAGAGGTGTTAAAAGAACGGTGAAGGGAGTGCAAAGGGAGTTAATAAAAGTTTACCTGGAGTCACTTCCGGGGGTCAGCGCCCCCCGCGACAAGGTCCCAGGCCAGTCCTCATTGTTACTGCCTGATCCATCAAGCTGTTAGTGCCTGCCACCCACAGTCCAGTATCTTCCAGGTGTAAATTATGATGTATCTTTCTCGCCTACGTTCTAAGGAGTACAGTTCTATGAATTTGAAGCACTGCCAGTAATTTAGGTTCTGGACTGAGTTTATACCAGCTGTGAAGGTTCTCTTTACATTTTCTAGCTCAGTAATTTCTCCTGCCTTGAAGGAGGTTGTTAGTACACAGCAATATTCCAGTCTAGAGAGAACCAGTGACCTGAGGAGTCTCATCACTGGCTTGACATCTCTTGTTTTGATGTCAGTGGTATTACTGAATACTTATACCTTTGATATACCTTTGAAGAGTTTCGAGAGTATCTACTCTCTGAGCCCGGCCATGGGCCAGGCTCGTCTGTTGCTTGCCTGGTCAACCAGGCTGTTGCTGCTGGAGGCCCGCTGACCCATATATCCATAACAGCCTGGTTGATCTGGCACCTGGTGAAGATACTTGTCCAGTTTCCTCTTGAAGGCTTCTACACTGGTTCCAGCCGTGTTTCGGATATCTTCTGGTAAGATGTTGAATAGTCTGGGACCCCGGATGTTAATACAGTGCTCCCGTATTGTCCCCACCGCACCCCTGCTCCTCACTGGGTTTATTTTACACTTCCTCCCATATCTCTCACTCCAGTATGTTGTTATGGCAGTGTGCAGATTTGGGACCAGGCTTGTGTAGTATTCTTAGATAATCCCAGCTATGTTATAGATAGGCTCCCTAGCTAAGTGACGTCACGAGTCTCGCTCACGTGAGGGGTTGGCCGCAGGTCTCCCCTCACTTCCCGCTAGCCGTAGACTAGAACAAGGCTTTCCCCTCAATACTATCACAATACAAGTCTCCTAGAACATCCGACGCGTGTATTTTTTCATCTACATCTCCTTGGCGAACCCCACGACACAGCTTCATAACAAGGAACGATAATGCTTGCTTAACTAAAATCCGCCTTAACACAAAGATCGACCCCCCCCCCCCGCAAACACACACACAGGCAGGCAGGATCCATACATAGCTTTAAGAGGAGGTATGATAAAGCTCACGGAACAGAAGGAGTGACCTAGTAGCGACCAGTGAAAAGGCGGGGCCAGCAGCTATGACTCGACCTCTGCAACCACAATTAGGTGAGTACAATTAGGTGAACACACACACACACACACACACACACACACACACGAGGCGGGGCCAGGAGCTGAGACTCGACCCTTACAACCGCAGCTTAGGAAAGTACAATTAGGCAAGAACACGACATACCAGGTTAGTCATAGAGTACGCGGACCCAGCGTGGAGCCCACACCTGGTCGAGCACGTGGAGAAACTGGACAAGATCTGAAGATTTGCAACCAGAGTAGCACCAGGACTGAGAGGAATGTATAATAAGAAGTTAAGGAACTGAGGAGATAAAGAGAGAAGGATAAATGGGGAGATGTGAGATAAGAAGAGGTTATTGGAATTAAGAGGAACAGGATCAAGGGGACACAGATGATCCAAGGGGATGTTAGGAAGTATTTCTTTAGCCTCAGGATGGTTGGAAAGTGGAATGATTTGGGTGATGCAAACTTAATACACAGCTTCAAGAGTAGATATGACAAGACCTGAGAGGCCAGAAGTCAGTAATGCAGAGTAAGGTGGTCAGGGAGGAGGGGTCAGGAGCTACAGTAAGCCTCGACCCCAGCAAACACAAATGAGTGATTTCAAGGGGGTGAGTATACACGCACACAAAGGCACACACGCACGCGCGCTCACACACACACACACGGGGCCAGGAGCTGAGTATCGACCCCTGCAACCACAATTAGGTGAGTACGGGGCCAGGCGCTGTGAATCGACCCCTGCAACCAGTTAGGTGAAAACACACACACACACACACACACACACACACACACACACACACACACTCAAACACACACACACACACACACACACACACACACACACACACACACACACACACACACACACACTTCTCAACCTGATTTTCAAACTTCACTCTGCATTACCAACGCTCTCAACGCACAAATTTTCCTAATATAGCCGAACAATAACCCACTGCACATGTAAATAATATTATAACACCTCTCAGTTCATAATAATAATAATAATAATAATAATAATAATAATAATAATTATAATTGGGTAGTTAGCAATCAGTGGGGGGATATAACGTGAAGAGAATTGTAGACAATCGGGTTTAATCCGAGGAAGGTGACTGGGGGAGGGAAGAGGGTAGCTCCGGCACCTTGAATCGAGAGCCCTCCCTCCACTGGCATTTAAATTACCCGCCAAAAAAAACCCGCCAAAAAATAATGACGTCACCAATGTTTTGACCTTGAAAAGTTTCGCGCGCTTTTCCTCACCCTTACGGGGCGCATTTGACGGCCCGTGAGGGTTTATATATTTATTTCTACTACCATTTATTTGTTTTAATATTATTTTTAAGCCTGGAGGGGCGGAACAGCCATAAATTTAAGTATATAAATTAAAATAATATACATTGGCTAGTGTGGAGCCAGACACGGATTTAGGGCGGCCGAATAAAACAAGCGAAAATTTGTGTATGCAAAAATTTCGCAAAAATCATTCTAAACCTAACAAAAAAAATTGTGTTTGATTATTATTAAATTATTGTAAACTTACCAAAAATATATTTAGTTGGATTAGGCTAAATTAAACTGCCCTTGTTATAATAAGGTCAGGTAAGTTTTCTAAGGTTCTTTTGGTACAAAATTATTAATTTTTACATTAATATAAACGAAAAAATTCGGCACGACACACATATAATATATATACATACATACATATATATATGTATATATATATATATATACGTATATATATATATATATATATATATATATATATATATATATATATATATATATATATATATTGGGCACCTCCTTGACAACAGTAGGAGGGCATGGATACCGGATGATAGATGGAGGAGTGTGGGAGATAGATAGACGGTTGAGTGACGTAGATGGGAGTGGTATGGACCGTTGAACGGTCCCAACAGTGTTAAACGGACTGAACAGTATCTGTTGAACGGACTGAACAGTATCTGTTGAACGTACTCGACAGTATCTGTTGAACGGATTGAACAGTATCTGTTGAACGGACTGAACAGTATCTGTTGAACGTACTCGACAGTATCTGTTGAACGTACTGGACAGTATCTGTTGAACGGATTGAACAGTATCTGTTGAACGGTCTGAACAGTATCTGTTGAACGGAGTGAACAGTATCTGTTGAACGGACTGAACAGTATCTGTTGAACGGATTGAACAGTATCTGTTGAACGGAGTGAACAGTATCTGTTGAACGGATTGAACAGTATCTGTTGAACGGACTGAACAGTATCTGTTGAACGGACTGAACAGTATCTGTTGAACGGACTGAACAGTATCTGTTGAACGTACTGAACAGTATCTGTTGAACGGATTGAACAGTATCTGTTGAACAGACACCACTGACACAACTCCCTCCTCCACAATGCATACAGACGGTTTCGGGGGTCAACGCCCCCCTCACGGCCTAGTCTCAGCCTAGGCCTCCTGAAGAATGGCTGGATCATCCAGGCTGTTACTGTTTGCTCCTTACGTTATAGGAATTAACAAAGATGTAAGGAGCTAACAGTAACAGCCTGGATGATCCAGCCATTATTCAGGAGGCTTAGGCTGAGACCAGGCAGTGAGGGGGGCGTTGACCCCCGAAACCGTCTGTACGCATTGTGGAGGAGGGAGTTGTGTAAGTGGAGGGAGGGACTGGAGGGTAGATAGAGACAGAGTGGGAAAGAGATAAAAGCAAATTGACCAGAATGGGGGAGGGAGGGAGGGTTTAAGTGACCGGGGTAGGGGTGAATTGAGGGTAGTAGGGGTAGGGGAGGGTGTGTTGTGTGTGTGTGTGTGTGTGTACTCACCTATTTGGTGAGTGTGTGTGTGTGTGTGTGTTACGAGACCTGGGGGTAGGGGTGATTTGAGGGGGATTGGGAAAAGGGTATGGGGAGGGGGTGTAATAAGACCTGGGGGTAGGGGTAAATTGAGTGTAGTAGGGGAGAGAGAGAGAGGGAGGAGGTGGGGGGATTAGAGAGAACATAGGAACAAAAGGAGCAATGCAGCCGTAGGCCTACTGGCTCATGTTAGGCAGGTCCCATTCTGGACCATTCCCACTCGTTATTCTTGCAGCCCCCTCGGTGATACTGCCGCGGGGGCGTTGACCCCCGAACTCCCTCCAGGTATGACAGAGGCAGGATCCATACATAGCTTTAAGTAGAGGTACGACAAGGCTCTTGAAGTCGGGAGAGAGTAAACCTAGCAGCTGCAAAGCGAAGAGGCGGGGCCAGGAGCTGTGACTCGACCCCCTCCTGAGCAATAAGACTTAAGTGATGAACTTTATGTATACAATTGAGATGAATAAAGTCAATGACTGACCAGCCAGGCTGTGGTTCGTACGGTGGATGGCGTGGGACCAGCAGTAACAGCCTGGTTGACCACACAACATGCTTATGACCCGGGTACTCTTGGTCAGTAGTTCACTCGGCCAGGACACACTGAGTACACTGAGGAGTCTTGAGTACACAGTGAACTGAAGATTGTGAGGCACACCACATATGTACTGAGAATGAGGGAGTTGTAGGTGCCGTAGCTGATGTAGGTGCCGTAGCTGATGTAGGTACCGTAGCTGATGTAGGTGCTATAGGTGATGTTCTACTGTAGCTTTGTAGCCTCAGCTAAACTCCTCCACTACGTTCATACGAGAGAGAGTAGGGGGCAGGGTTCCCATTCTGGTGTATGGGGCCCCAACCAGGCTGCTCTCTCTCCCTCTCTCAGGGGTTAAAAATATACCAAACATAGGCATATCCCACAGGCCTCCCCAGTCCCCCATGGTATGGAGGACTGGGGGAGAGAAAGAGGATAGATGGGAGGGATGGAAAAGCCTGTGACGACCGTTTTATTTCACCATCTGTTTTATCACTGCACCATCTGTTTCATCACTCCACCATGTCTTATCACTGCACCATCTGTCTCACCACTGCACCGCCTGTCTCACCACTACACCATCTGTCTCACCACTGCCTCATCTGTCTCATCATTTCACCGTCTGTTCCGTTATTGCAGAGAGAAAAGTTGTGTCCCCCCCAAGGCAGGGTACTCGCCCTACTTCTCATTCTTATATCTGACATAGACAGAGACAGCAGTCATAGCACTGTGTCATCCTGTGAAGATAATACTGGAATCTGTATGATAGTGTCATCCATAGAAGACACAGCCAGTCTCCAAGATGATGTCTTCCAGTGGACCACTGATATAAACCAAGTCTTCCAGTGGACCACTGATATAAACCAAGTCTTCTAGTGGACCACTGATATAAACCAAGTCGTCCAGTGGACCACTGATATAAACCAAGTCTTCCAGTTGACCACTGATATAAACCAAGTCTTCCAGTGGACCACTGATATAAACCAAGTCTTCCAGTGGACCACTGATATAAACCAAGTCTTCCAGTGGACCACTGACAACAATATGATGTTCATTGAGGACAAATTTCAGTTATTACGTCAATTGAGGAAATAAAAACAAGATCAGAATATAAGACAAAACTCAAGCCACTCAGTAGAACGTAAGTGAGGTGTGAGAGACCTGGGAGTGATAATGTCAGAAGATCTCACCTTCAAGGAGCACAGCAATGTTGTTATAGCAATTGCAAGACAAATGATAGGATGGATAACTAGAACCTTCAAAACAAGAGATGTCAAGCCAGTGATGAGACTCTTCAATTCACTGGTTCTCTCTAAGCTGGAATATTGCTGTGTACTAACAACCTCCTTCAAGGCAGGATAAATTACTGAGCTGGAAAATGTACAGAGAACCTTCACAGCTGGTATAAACTCAGTCCAGAACCTAAATTACTGGCAGTGCTTCAAGTTCATAGAACTGTACTCCTTAGAACGTAGGCGATAAAGATACATCATAATATACACCAGCGTTAGAAACATTTTTCGATGAAAAAAAAGGGTTAAACTGATTGATTTTGTTCCTGTTAGTAACATATTGTTCATCTCAGAAGGTCATCGCCAGACCAGGCTGGAGCAGCCAGGCTGTTGCTGCTACCAGCACGCACTCTAAAATTTGGCCCCATCACACAATTGTGGTTTATTTATGTTCCTAATTCACGCAATTCATCACCAATATATGCGAATATCATCTATGTGCAACCAGAACCAATCTTTTATAAGGTTGTGTTGATGACAGGTGTTGCTGATACACTTGATGACAGGTGTTGCTGATACACTTGATGACAGGTGTTGCTGATACACTTGATGGCAGGTGTTGCTGATACACTTGATGGCAGGTGTTGCTGATACACTTGTTTGTACAGTTATGCAACTAGATGCAAATTTAACCTAAGAAAACGAGAGAAAGATGACCAGTGTTATCTCAGGTCGTCTTGTACAGACTCACATCTTCACAACAAACACATCAACATCTTCACAACAAACACATTAACATCTTCACAACAAACACATCAACATCTTCACAACAAACACATCAACATCTTCACAACAAACACATTAACATCTTCACAACAAACACATCAACATCTTCACAACAAACACAGCAACGTCTTCACAACAAACACATCAAAATCTTCACAACAAACACATTAACATCTTCACAACAAACACATTAACATCTTCACAACAAACACATTAACATCTTCACAACAAACACAACAACATCTTCACAACAAACACATTAACATCTTCACAACAAACACATCAACATCTTCACAACAAACACATCAACATCTTCACAACAAACACATTAACATCTTCACAACAACACATCATCTTCACAACAAACACATTATCTTCACAACAAACACATCAACATCTTCACAACAAACACATTATCTTCACAACAAACACATCAACATCTTCACAACAAACACATTAACATCTTCACAACAAACACATTAACATCTTCACAACAAACACAACAACATCTTCACAACAAACACATTAACATCTTCACAACAAACACATCAACATCTTCACAACAAACATATCAACATCTTCACAACAAACACATCATCTTCACAACAAACATAACAAACATCATCTTCACAACAAACACAACATCATCTTCACAACAAACACACCATCTTCACAACAAACACATCAACATCTTCACAACAAACACAACAAACACATCATCATCTTCACAACAAACACATCAACAAACAAGAAAAACAAAACTTACCGAAACACATTTTGGCGACTTTGTCTAAAAGTTTTTCCTCGGCCAAAAATTAAGCCTAGAGGCGCCCAGGCGAGGAGTAGTAGGCTGGAGTAGGCTGGGTTTCCAACCAATTTTCCTCCCCCTGCCTCCCCCTCCCCCCGGAGTCTTAAGCCGTGCACACAATAGGCCTACCCTGGCGTAGGCAGTTGATGGTAGGTCCTGCCTCTCCCACACCCGCACTCACTCTTGCTTATCGTCGGAGGTTTGAGGACTGGGTACGACATGAGCGTAGATATGGGGGGTTGTTTTAGATGAGGTTCAGGAGCTCTCAGTGCGTATAACGCCACCACCTCCACACAGCCGTATACGCACACACTTCACTAACCCACATCCCCCTTGACTCCTACGTACACAGACAAGCACACACACGCGCACTCTCACGCACACGCAAGTAACGTTTCTGCGAGAATGTTGTACCCTGGTGAGTGTGTCTCAGGGTATCAGAGTTTAGTGGGCATGGGGCAGGTCCTGCCCGCACCATGGCTGTACCAACCACACACTGACCGTCTCACACACACACACACTCTCTCTCTCTCTCTCTCTCTCTCCTTCTACGCCAACCCACATTCCCTGTTTTCTTCGTTAATTTTCGTATCCTTTCGTCTCGATGCCCACCACGGGCCACCACGTACCCAACCCCCCCCCCTCCAGCACGCATACACACACACACACACACACACACACACACACACACACACAAACACACACACACACACACACACGTCAACCAGCCAACCATCTCACAAGGACCCCAATGGAAATACAAGGACCCAATATAAATACAAGGACCCCAATGGAAATACAAGGACCCCAATGGAAATACAAGGACCCTATGGAATGGAAATACAAGGACACCGATGGAAATAACAAGGACCCCAATGGAAATAACAAGGACCCCAATGAAAATAACAAGGACCCCAATGGAAATACAAGGACCCCAATGGAAATACAAGGACCCCAATGGAAATACAAGGACCCCAATGGAAATACAAGGACCCTATGGAATGGAAATACAAGGACACCGATGGAAATAACAAGGACCCCAATGGAAATAACAAGGACCCCAATGAAAATAACAAGGACCCCAATGGAAATACAAGGACCCCAATGGAAATACAAGGACCCCAATGGAAATACAAGGACCCCAATGGAAATACAAGGACCCCAATGGAAATACAAGGACCCCAATGGAAATAACGAGGACCCCAATGGAAATAACAAGGACCCCAATGGAAATACAAGGACCCCAATGGAAATACAAGGACCCCAATGGAAATACAAGGACCCTATGGAATGGAAATACAAGGACACCGATGGAAATAACAAGGACCCCAATGGAAATACAAGGACCCCAATGGAAATACAAGGACCCCAATGGAAATACAAGGACCCCAATGGAAATAACAAGGACCCCAATGGAAATAACAAGGACCCCAATGGAAATACAAGGACCCCAATGGAAATACAAGGACCCCAATGGAAATACAAGGACCCCAATGGAAATAACAAGGACCTCAATGGAAATACAAGGACCCCAATGGAAATACAAGGACCCCAATGGAAATACAAGGACCCCAATATAAATACAAGGACTCCAATGGAAATAACAAGGACCCCAATGGAAATAACAAGGACCCCAATGGAAATAACAAGGACCCCAAAGGAAATAACATGGACCCCCAACAAGTTTGCCCTAGCAGCTAGGTGCCCAGTGTTGGGGTATGGGCAGTGTTGCCACCTAGCTTTCTATACCCACCATCAACTTGGGTCCTCACCACTGCCACCTCGCCAGCATGCACAGCACACAGAGTACATTCAGAGTACGTGTGCTCAAGCAGTGCTCAGTGTTCTGTCGCAACAAGGACATTTATTTGCCTGAGCAAACACAGCGAGAGATGGAGGCAACGAGAGGAAAAGGGGGAAATGGGGATTTCGTTTTTTAGGCCTAAAAGGCCCTTCTTTTGCGTTGTTTTTGTGGATGTAAACAAAGGGAGGGAGGTAGGCTCAGCGTCTCATGCACTCATCAGAGGTTCTGACGTGACCAGAGGAGGAATTGACGTGACCAGAGGTTATTGGCGTGAACACAGGAGGTTCTGACGTGACCAGAGGTTACTGACCAGGAGGTTCTGACGTGACCAGAAGGTTCTGACGTGACCAGAAGATTTTGACGTGACTAGGAGGTTCTGACGTGACCAGAAGGTTCTGACGTTACTAGGAGGTTCTGACGTGACTAGGAGGTTCTGACGTGACCAGCGGTTATTGACGTGAACACAAGAAGTTCTGACGTGACCAAAGATTACTGACGTGAACACAGGAGGTTCTGACGCGACCAGAGGAGGTTCTAAAGTGACTAGAGGTTATTGACGTGACCAAAGGAGGTTTTGACGTGATTATGGAGGTTCTGACTTGACAAGAGAGGTTCTGACTTAACCAGAGAGATTCTGACGTGACCAGAGAAGATTCTGACATGACCAGAGAAGGTTCTGACGTGGTCAGGTTTTGACGTGACCAGGAGGTTCTGACGTGACCAGGAGGTTCTGATGTGACCAGGAGGTTCTGACGTGACTAGGAGGTTCTGGCGTGACTAGGAGGTTCTGACGTGACCAGGAGGTTCTGACGTGACTAGGAGGTTCTGACGTGACTAGGAGGTTCTGAAATGACCAGGAGGTTCTGACGAGACCAGGAGGTTCTGAAGTGACCAAGAGGTTCTGACGTGACTAGAAGGTTCTGAAGTGACCAGGAGGTTCTGACGTGACCAGGAGGTTCTGACGTGACCAGAAGGTTCTGACGTGACCAGGAGGTTCTGACGTGACCAGAAGGTTCTGACGTGACTAGGAGGTTCTGAAGTGACCAGGAGGTTCTAACCCCCGGTAGCGTCCTCTTTCAGGTACTAACAATTATAATAATAATAATAATAATAATAATAATAATAATAGTAATAATAATAATAGTAATAATAATAATAGTAATAATAATAATAATAGTAATAATAATAATTATTATTATTATAATAATTCAGAACGTCTTGTTGAAAATAAATCCATAAACTGTTTTAAGTTGTGGCAACACTGCTGGTATGACTCAGTGTTGCCATCAGTAGCTTGTGACTCACGAGTCAGCGTTGCCAACACGACATCCTCCTGACTCACGAGTCAGCGTTGCCAACACTCCCTCCTCCTGACTCACGAGTCAGCGTTGCCAACACTCCCTCCTCCTGACTCACGAGTCAGCGTTGCCAACACTACATCCTCCTGACTCACGAGTCAGCGTTGCCAACACTACATCCTCCTGACTCACGAGTCAACGTTACCAACACCACCACCTCCTGACTCACATATCAGCGTTGCCAACACCACCACCTCCTGACTCACAAATCAGCGTTGCCAACACCACCACCTCCTGACTCACAAATCAGCGTTGCCAACACCACCAGTTCTTCCTCCTGACTCGGCAAAAATATTGTAAACACAATCCACAATGTAAATCATTTACAATAATCTCCTGCAGTAAATCATTTACAAATGAGAAGA
>WNWK01001713.1:42500-160000 GCA_009830355.1 Cherax destructor
CCCTGGACGGAGCCGTCAACACTGAACGATAACATAGGCGAGAGGGCACAGGTAATCCCAAGACTGCTCAGTGGTGCTAGTCACAGGCAGCCCAACCTATGCACCACAGCCTACTTGATCAAGAGGTGACTCGAGGGACTCATATAATGCTACCTAGTCTAGCCTAGCCTAGCCTTCTAACACGCCCTAATTCACCCAGAAATTGTGTTTACGCAGAGATTTACACTGAAGCTGGTAAATGTATGTTGATGTCAGAAAGTATTTACAGAGGCATTGGTTTTGCTCTGATAAATAAACAGGCCTGGATCCCCACCCACCGTTGTCACCGTTGGGGAGGTTCCTGTTTGCCGTTTTATTCGATGGCCTAGTTCCCGTTTACCGTTTTATTCGTCGGCGAAGTTTTTTTTATTTCCGTTCCTTTTGCTGAATAAATTCCTGTTTGCCGTTTTTCTCGGCGGGTTCCCTCGCACGGTGTATTGTTGATAAAGTTCCAGTTTCCCGTTTTGACGTTGAAAACGCTTCTGTTTACCGTTTCGTGCGTCGAGTACATCTTTTATCTCCGTTATCTTACTGTTAACGCCTTCAATTATTCGATCGATAGGTTCCCGTTTGCCGTTGTGAGCTTCAATAGCTATTAAACAGATAGTGGAATGGTATACAACAAGGAGAACCCTCCTACTGGTACTAGATAGTACCCCCAGGTACTATCTAGTGACAGAACCAGCAGGTACTATCTAGTACCAGTCTCAGCAGGGACTATCTAGTACCAGTACCAGCAGGTAATATCTAGTACCAGTACCAGGAGGGACTATCTAGTACCAGTACCAGAAGGGACTATCTAGTACCAGTACCAGCAGGTACTATCTAGTACCAGTACCAACAGGGACTATCTAGTACCATTACCAGAAGGGACTATCTAGTACCAGTACCAGCAGGTACTATCTAGTACCAGTACCAGCAGGGACTATCTAGTACCAGTACCAGAAGGGACTATCTAGTACCAGTACCAGCAGGTACTATCTAGTACCAGTACCAGCAGGGACTATCTAGTACCAGTACCAGAAGGGACTATCTAGTACCAGTACCAGCAGTTACTATCTAGTACCAGTACCAACAGGGACTATCTAGTATCAGTACCAGCAGGGACTATCTAGTACCAGTACCAGCAGGGACTATCTAGTACCAGTACCAGCAGGAACTATCTAGTACCAGTACCAGCAGGGACTATCTAGTACCAGTACCAGCAGGGACTATCTAGTACCAGTACCAGCAAGTACTGGAGTTTCTTACACAACCAGAGTGTTAGATTGAAGGTCCTTCAAGTCCTCCAACCCCTCCACCTCAATTTCTCCCCTCCCTCCAACCCCACCCCTCCCCCCTTCCCCCTACCACACCCACAGCACCAGTTCCACCACCCTGGACCCCTATTCCACCACCACCCCAACACGATCCCCCAACCCCCCCCCTTATCACAGTGTTATATCAGCTGCTCTGGAAACCCGCCCCCCCACACTCTTTCCCCATCACAAACCCCCCTCCTCCCCCACCAATCTTCCAGTCTTTCGCCTTCTTAATGAACATCTTAATTAACAGACAACGCAGACAACGCATTTATCATTATTATAAATATATAGAGCGTTATCAGTTAACGAGACGCAAGTATAACTGTGCTTGTGGGCCAGGAGCTGTGACTCGACCCCTGCAAACATATGTAGGTAGGTAGGTCAAGACTGTCTACTACACGAGGGTCATTCAGGCTGCAGGTCAACTGCGTACCAACTGTCAAATAGGGACTAATGTAAACTACCAGTGTGTATACACTGAGATATACACCTTCCAGTGTATATACGCTGAGATATACACTGAGATCTACACCTCCCAGCGTATATACGCTGAGATATACACCTCTCAGTGTATATACACTGAGATATACACCTCTCAGTGTATATACACTGAGATATACACCTCTCAGTGTATATACACTGAGATATACACCTCTCAGTGTATATACACTGAGATATACACCTCTCAGTGTATATACGCTGAGATATAAACCTTTTAGTGTGTATACGCTGAGATATACACCTTTCAGTGTATATACACTGAGATATACACCTCTCAGTGTATATACTCTGAGATGTTCACTGAGATATACACCTCTCAGTGTATATACTCTGAGATATACACCTCTCAGTGTATATACTCTGAGATATACACCTCTCAGTGTATATAAGCTGAGATATACACCTCTCAGTGTATATACGCTGAGATATACACCTTTTAGTGTGTATACGCTGAGATATACACCTCTCAGTGTATATACGCTGAGATATACACCTCTCAGTGTATATACGCTGAGATATACACCTCTCAGTGTATATACGCTGAGATATACACCTCTCAGTGTATATACGCTGAGATATACACCTCTCAGTGTATATACGCTGAGATATACACCTTTTAGTGTATATACGCTGAGATATACACCTCTCAGTGTATATACTCTGAGATATACACCTCTCAGTGTATATACGCTGAGATATACACCTCTCAGTGTATATACGCTGAGATATACACCTCTCAGTGTATATACTCTGAGATATACACCTCTCAGTGTATATACACTGAGATACACACATCTCAGAGATTTAAATACCATCAAAGAGGATTTAAATGCTAGTGCATATGGGGGTAGGGAAAAGAAGGGAAGGGAGGGAGGGAGGGAGTTAGGGGTTGGGGAATAGAGGGTAGAGAGATAAGGGGTAGGGGTCGGGGGCTAGGGAGAGGGGGTAAGCAGATGGGAGACAAACACACAAAGTGTTCTTTAAACTCTGCTGGAACAGCTGATAATGTAAAGGGAGGGGAGGCGTGAATGAGGGAGGGGGCGGGTTGAGAGGTTAGTGAGGGAAGGGGCGGGGGTATAAGAGGAGAGGGAAGCAGCAGAGAAGAGAAAGGGGGAAGGAGCCTATATGGGAGAAGAGCAATGTATGGAGGGAAGGGAGAGGAGAGGAGAGCGAAGCAGAAACGTGGTGGTGGGGGTGGAGGAGGGGCACTGGAAGATTGGGGATGGTAGGTGGGGTGTGATGGTGGAGGGAGGGAGGAGGGGTCGATAACGGGGCAAAGAGGGTAGGGGTGGGAGGAGGTGGGAGGGGTGGGAAGGGGTTTTTGAGGTGAGGGGAGGCAGGTGATAACCGCACCTGCCTTGCCACCACCTGTCCTCACACACACACACCCCCTTATGTACACACACACTATACGTATATATATATATATATATATATATACTATATATATATATATATATATATATATATATATATATATATATATATATATATATATATATATATATATATATATATATATATATAGTTTAGAAAACCGAAAGGTCCTCAGCTTCAAACTACAGTCGGCCTGACCTCAGGTGTGGGTATCATGGTGGGATCAATATTTACGTGATGCTGTGTTCATCTCCGCCTTGGGAGATGCGGGGGAAGCTGGACAGGCGTGAGCTGGAAGTACTGAACGTCGAAAACTTGGGAAAAAAATGTAAGAAATTTCTTGAGAATCTTGCCAGAAATATACACAGAGTGTGAAAGTAGAGATAGAGGGAACAAGAAGAATGAGAAAATAAAGGGTACAAGGCACATGGTATAGGGAGGGAACTTTTCTCCTAATAAGCAACAGGGAGTCTGTATAAATGTTAAGACACCAGAGTTATGTGTATTTGTTACAAGCTGTGTGCCACATAGCCACATAAGTTATACATCAGTAACGCACACACATAGGATAGAGGAGCTTACGACGACGTTTCGGTCTGACTTGGACCGAAATCAACTCTGATATGGAACTTGCCGGGGTTGCTCAAGGTTACTGGTCAGCCAGGCTGGGGTTCGTTAAGTTGGACTGCGTGCAGCCAGCAGTAACAGCTTGGTTGGTCAGGCCGGGGGGGGGGGCGTTGACCCCCCAAAACATCCTTGAGAAGACTAGAGAGTTGCAGAATGACCTGGATAGAGTATTGTTGTGGCGACAGATGCAGTTAAGTGCAGACAAGTGTTCGGGGGAGACAAACAAACATGGCACTTATAAAGTGATGAATTAGACACTTGTAAAACACTTGAGTTTCTTTTAACTGTGGAAACGTTTCGCCCCACAGTGGCTTTTTCAGTCCGGTACAGAGAAGGATGACGATCAGAAGGAGTTTGAGGTAATCAGTCCCCCAGCCTGGAGTCGATGCAATCAGTCCATCAATCAAGACTGATTTACTGATTACATCCACTCCGGGTTGAGGGACTGATTACCTCAAACTCCTGATTTTCACCATTCTTCTTTGTACTGGACTGATGAAGCCACTGTGGGGCGAAACGTTTCCGCAATAAAGATACCCAAGTGTCTATTTTATCAACTTGTGAATTCTCTGAAGCAGTTATCCGCTTATAAGCGAAACATCGCAGACCATAAAAAGACTCAGTGGAAAGAGAAGCGTTAACCCCGGAACCCTCTCCACGTTCATACATTTGTATATATATATATATATATATATATATATATATATATATATATATATATATATATATATATATATATATAACTGTAGACAGTTCTGGACTAGACTAACCCACATTCTCCTCGTCTACTCAACAGAGCAGAGATAAAAACAATGAGATGTTTCGTAATTCTTATTGTTATTATTATTAATATTATTATAGTGGTTAATATTGAATATACTTCCTCTCTCTTCTACCTAACTGGAAGGAGGAGCGAGGAAAGAAGAATAAGGAGGAGGAAGAGGAGGGTGTGGAGGAGGAGGAAGAGGAGGGTTTGGAGGAGGAGGAAGAGGAGGAAGAGAGGAGGAGGGTGTGGAGTAGCCTTGGGGAATGATATGGTAAGAGAACAGCTGTAAACAAACTGCTAGGTATGACTGGTGTGTATTTCAACTTTCTAAGCTAATACTGAACCCCCGTGACACCTGGCTGCCCCAGGGTGTTGCTACACCTGTGTGTGTGTGAAGGGGGGGGGTATATAGTGTAGACTTGTGGAGAATATACTCTCTTTTTTCCCCTGTCTTCCTTTGGTTCCTGTGTACCCTTTTAGAGTCTTTGGTACCTGTGGATTCGGTACCTGTGTATCTGGTACCTGTGGATCTGGTATCTGTAAATACGTTACCTGTGGATCTGGTACCTGTGACCCTGGTAATTGTGAGCATGGTACCTGTGAACCTGGCACCTGTGGACCTGGTACCTGTGACCTTGGTACCTGTAGACCTAGTACCTTTGGAACTGGTACTTGTGTACCTGACACATGTGGACCTGGTACTTGTGGACCTGGTACCTTTGGACCTGGTACCTGTGGACCTGGTACCTGTGAACCTGGCACCTGTGGACCTGGTACATGTAGACCTAGTACCTTTGGAACTGGTACTTGTTGACCTGGCACCTGTGGACCTGGTACTTGTGGACTTGGTACCTTTGAACATGGTACCTGTGGACCTGGTACCTGTAGACCTAGTACCTTTGGAACTGGTACTTGTGGACCTGGCACCTGTGGACCTGGTACTTGTGGACCTGGTACCTGTGGACCTGGTACCTGTGGACCTAGCGTCACCCTCCTCAAGGAGGGGGAGGGGAACGGAAGGTAAGGTAAGTGTAGGGAAGGAGAGGAGGATGGGGAAGGAAAGGGAGGGGGAAGGGCAGGGGAGGGGAGGGGAAGGAAGGGTGACTTCCGGTGTCCTTGTGTTAGGTAGAGCATGACACCTTTGCTTGACAATACCCCCTACCCCTTACACCCCCTACCCAATCTCTCTCTCTCTCTCTCTCATCAGTCAAGCACCTAAATTGCTGGGGGCGTACAAAGTCGTTCAGAAGTACTCCCTGCATCGTAGGCGAGAAAGCTACATTATAATTTACACCTACAGGCCCCGAATCTGCGCGATGAAGTCATTCCCTACGAAAGCAAGAGGCTTGGCAGACAGTGCTAAATACCCTTAAGTGAAAAGTAGAAGTGTAGAGGGACCAAGACTCCTCAATGCCTTCCCTTCACATATAAGGGGATTAACAGCACACCCCCTAGTTGTCTTCAAGACACCACACTGTCTTTAAGTCCCCTTAGCTATTTTCAAGACCCCTTGGCTCTTTTCAAGACGACTCTAGCTGTCTTCAAGGACCTTTCGCTTTCTTCAAGACCCCCTTGCTATCTTCAAGGTCCCTCTGGCTATCTTCAAGATCCCCTGGATATATTGAAGAAAGACCCCCACTAACTATCATCAATACCCCTCTAGCTATCTTCAAGACCCCAATAGCTATTACCAAAATCTCTCTAGGAATCATCAAGACCCCTAGCTATCCTCAAGACCCTCTAGCTATCATCAAGGCCCCTCTAGCTATCATCGATATTCCCCTAGCTATCATCAAGGCCCCTCTAGGTATCATGAATACTCCACTAGCTATCAAATATACTCCCCAAGCTACCATCAATACTCCCCTAGCTATCATCAATACTGCCCTAGCTATCATCAATACTGCCCTAGCTATCATCAAGATCCCCTTAGTTATCTTCAAGCGACAGTTTCTGATCAGCCAGACTGTGGAGCCTAAGTCCCCATGTCTTCTGATTTCAACAAGACATCAGCCGAGACTCCTGGTCTGGGACCACCCTGCGGAGGGGGAAGGGAGAGCACCCCAGGAATAAAGCAAAGGTAGATTCCAGGTAGGCAAGGAACAAGGGGTGGGTGGTCCAGGAGCTATCAGCAGTAAGGGTACCGCAACTAGCGTGGTTAATCAGGAAGAATTAAAGCGAGTCTCTTACACCTCACATCTGGAGGGCTCTCTCTCTCTCTCTCTCTCTCTCTCTCTCTCTCTCTCTCTCTATATATATATATATATATATATATATATATATATATATATATATTTTTTTTTTTTTTTTTTTAACATGTCGGCCGTTTCCCACCGAAGTGGGGTGGCCCAAAATGAAAAACGAAAGTTTCCCATTTTATATATATATATATATATATATATATATATATATATATATGTGTGTGTGTGTGTGTGTGTGTGTCTCTCTCTCTCTCTCTCTCTCTCTCTCTCTCTCTCTCTCTCTCTCCTTCACACACACACACACACACACACACGAACTGATTAACCAGCCTGTTGGTGCTGATTGTCTCAAGCAATGATTTTCAACTTATGCAGGTTCCTCTTGAAGACAGGGGAGTCTGTTGGTAATCCCCTTTATGTACGATAAGGAGGCTGCTGAACAGACTTGGTTCTCTTTAACTTAATGTGTTGTCTCTTGGAGTACTCGTGGCAGACCTCCTCACCGTCTTTGGAGTGATGTCGGTGTGCAGATTTGGGACCAAGAACGCCTTTAGAAGCTATAAAGAGGATCCAGTCATCTGGAAGTTGCATTTAGTTCTCTAATCCTCTTTATAGGAGGATCTAATCCTCTTATGAGTTCTAATCTTTTTGTATGGGAAGATCTGATCCTCTTTATGAAATATCTAATCCTGTTTATGAAAGAATATAATCCTTTTCATGAGAGAATCTAATCCTCTTTACGAGAGGATCTAATCCTCTTTACGAGAGGATCTAATCCTCTTTACGAGAGGATCTAATCCTCTTTATGAGAGGATCTAATCCTCTTTATGAGAGGATCTAATTCTCTTTATGAGAGGATCTAAACCTCTTTATGAGAGGATCTAATCCTCTTTATGAGGCTCTAATCCTCTTTATGAGAGGCTCTAATCCTCTTTATGAGTGGACCTAATCCTTTTACGAGAGAATCTAATCCTTTTTACGAGAGGATCTAACCCTCTTTACGAGGGGATCTACTCTTTACGAGAGGATCTAATCCTCTTTACGAGAGGATCTAACCCTCTTTACGAGAAGATCTAACCCTCTTTACGAGAGGATCTAATCCTCTTTGTGAGGAAGTTCAGTACAATTGTTCCTTATGTGCATTATCTCCCTGCCCCAGGAACAGTCCCTCCTCCTCCGCTCCCCTCCCCTCCCATCCCCCTATATTAATCTACACCCAAAAAAATCAATTAATTAAAAGTGTGAAGACATTAAAACAAACCTTCCAGGTGGTGAGGTGAGAGAGAGAGAGAGAGAGAGAGAGAGAGAGAGAGAGAGAGAGAGAGAGAAATAGAAAGAGAGCGAGATAGAGAGGGGAGGGAAGGGAGGGTAAGTAATAAATCAATCAACACAACCAGGAAATGTTATAACGTGGAGGGGCTCTCTCTCTCTCTCTCTCTCTCTCTCTCTCTCTTTCTCTCTTACCAACCTCGTCACGCGAGGTCTCGCCCCTATGGGGATTACTCAGCCTCTTCCTGGATTACCAGGGATTAACGAGACTCTGAAGCGAGGAACATGACCGTGGAGAAGGGAGGGGGGAGGAGGAGAAGGAGGGGAAGAAGGAGGAGGAGGGGAGGAAGGGAAGGGGAGTAGGGGAGGAAGGGAAGGGAGTAGGGGAGGAAGGGAAGGGAGTAAGGGAGGCAGGGGGCTAACGGAGTGGGAGTAGGGGGTGGCATGGAAAGGAAGGGAAAGACGTAGGGGAGAAGGGACGTTAGGCCTGGGTTGAAGGGTAAGATTTGCCGGATAAGCCACACCCTCCAGTTAGGCCTAAATGGCCACGGAGTTTTCTGCAGAATAAGCAGCGATTTTTTCCATAAATCTGCGAAAATTCATTTGGGCATAAAACACACACACACACACACACACACACACACACACACACACACACATATATATATATATATATATATATATATATATATATATATATATATATATATATATATATATATATATATATATATATATATATATATATATAAGGATGGGGTCCACCTCTGGTGCAAATTGTGGGACCCATAGCCTCGGAGAAGTGGATAAAAAGGCTTCAAGGAAGAAACACTTTTACCATCATTCACACTATTACTGTCGTGCCAGAGGTGCGCAGATACGACAGTTTAGATGACACTCCTAACAGCCAATATAAGAACATAAGAAAGAAGGAACACTGCAGCAGGCCTACTGGTCCATGCGAGGCAGGTCCAAACCCCTCCTCCTTTAAAGTACAGACATTGTACTCACCTCCAGGACTCAAGTCCGGCTAACCGGTTTTCCTGAATCCCTTCACAAAATATTACCCTGTTCACACTCCAACAACTCTTCAAGTCCCAAAAACCATTCGTCTTCACTCCTAACACAGACATACATGACTGCTGTATGTATGTGTATGTATGTGTGTATGTATGTATGTGTGTATGTATGAGGTTTGTAACAAACAACAGATGTAGGTATGGGACCCAAGATATCTTCTCGTGGAACCCCCTATGTTCTACCGGGGGTTAGCGCCCCGCACAGCCCGGTCCCAGACCAGACCTCCTGGTTGATAGCCCTGATCTACCAAGCTGTTAGTGCCTGTCACCCTTAGTCCAATGTATGCACCAGAACCCGGCTGATCAGCAACTGTTTTGAGGAACTTGTCCAGTGCCATCTTGAAGACAACTAGGACTTTGCTGAAGAGTCGTGGTCCCTTTACAATTATCGAATTGTCTCTCAGTGTACTCATCTCTCCTCTGTTTGTCACTGGAGGTATCCTGCACCATCTGTCAAGCCTCTTGTGTTTATAAGTGGTTCCAATCCCTCCAGTATCTTCCAGGTGTGGATTATGATGTATCTGTCTCTCCTGCGTTCTACGGAGTACAGTTCTGTAGACTTCAGGCACTGCCAGAATGTATAGCTGTGTTTAGAAGAAAGTGAAACGGGAGTGTATGGGTAGAAGGGATGTGGGGGGATGGGTAGGAGAGGGAGGTGGGGGAATGTGTGGGGGGGGGAGGTGTGGGGAGGGCAATATGGATTGTTTCCACAATTTCCAAATCTTTTCAGGTGTTATGCATCTTGCATGGGGGGAGTGGGGGATTAGGGAATAAATGGGAGGGGTAGGAGTGAAGGAAATCGAGGGGAGGGGGAATCAAGGGAAAGGGGTATAGATGAGAGGGGAGAACTACATGGTTGGCTAACCAGTAGTTGAGTTGGGGAGGAAGGAAGGATTAAGGTTTTAAGAGAGAGGGAGAGAGAGAGAGAGAGAGAGAGAGAGAGAGAGAGAGAGAGAGAGAGAAGAGAGAATAGTTTCCCGGTTCTGGTGAACTTTCTTGTCACTTTCCCACGGGGGGGAGTGTCAACCACTGGCCTTCCGGGTGGGGGTCAGGGAAGAGGGGAGAGAGGAGGGAAGGAGAGAGAGAGAGAGAGAGAGAGAGAGAGAGAGAGAGAGAGAGGAAGGGGTGACACGGGAGAGGGGAATTGAAGAGGCACTGCAAAGGAGGATGGGTGGGGAAGGGGGTAATGGGTAGGGGTAGCGGGGTAAGGTGTAGAGGGGTAGGGGGTAGAGGGGTAGGGGGATGAGGGGTAGGGGGTAGCGGGGTTGGTGAAGGGGGAGGGGGGTGACCAGCTGGACACTCAGCATTCAACATTCATCAACATCAACATCACTGCCTTGCCCACACCTGTGTCTTTGTTTGTTCCTCGCTGTTCTTGTTGTTCTTGTTGTTCACTCCCATTGTCTTCCGTCACTGTGTTGTTCTTCTCTTCCTCGCTGCTGTTGTTCCTTGTTTCGCTCGTGTTGTTCTACCCTTGTTTGTTCTTTCTGTTTGTTCATCTTCGCAGCAATTGAGTCTGTTCTCTAGTTCTTTCCTTGTTCACTGTTATTGCGGCTGTTCTTTATTATTTCTGTTTATTTGCTAGCTCTCCGCCTATCTTTAATTTTATTTCTGTTCTTTGCTTTCACTGTCTTTGTTCTTGTTCGGTCAGACTGTTGGTGTTAGCGGCCGGGTGGTTCACACATCCATCACAGCCAGGGTGATCTGGCACTTACCGAAGGACGTTTCCGGGGTCAACGCCCCCGACCCGTCCCCCGCTGCGGGGTCCCCGGCCAGGCCTCCTGGTGGATCAAGACCTGATCTAATAAACTGTTACTGCTGGCCCCCAGGTAGTCCTGTATAAGAACCACAGCCCGGCTGGTCAGGCACTGATTTGAGGAACCTGTCTGGTTCTCTCTTAGTGTACCCGTCGCTTCTCTTCTCTTTAGTGAAGGTGCCTTGAGTGCTGAGCCTATCCTTGCAATGTCGCTTGCAATGTCGCTTGCTAGTTCCTCCCGAGGGACGCCTTGTGAAGAAAGACTACTTGCAATGAGTTATGCCATCTCTTGCTGATGTCACAAACCATTGCAGAAAGACGTTTCTGTGGCTAGTGCCCTCACTAGAGTGTCTGTTGTTGTGTTCCAGATGGTGATAATATCCTAGTTGACAGTAATCCCTATAAAGTTAGGAGTCGTATGTCGAGTAATTATTGCATGCATGATCCGTTCAACACCATATTTTATAGTTCAATAGCTAAACTTTAGGATAGTCATGTGAGCAGCGAGTCGTCTAGAATTTTTAAGTTTGCAGATTTTGACGTTTGATGTTGATTTTATAGCTCCCTTTATCAGAAGGCTCTACATAAATCTGTGCAACAGTCGAAGCTGCAACAAACGTCAGTCCCCCAAATCAGTAAGACACTCTGTTGCGCCTTTCATAACACTAGACTGTTCAACTGCCTCCCTGTGTTCATTGAACACATTAATGCATGCAGAAACGATAACCTGAACAACGCCTGCGTACAACACCGAAATTCCAACAATCATCTCATGAAATTCAAAGACGCCCGACTAGTAATCAAAGAAACTAATTTCCGTAGACGCAAATGCCTTGAATCAGCACTTATCTCTGTTTCTAACACAATTAAACAAAACAAAGGCAGCTTCACCATCTCTGAAGTCTTAGCAAGAATCCTCCTGAATACAGTTAACCATACCATCACATAGTCTCTCCTGCTAATTCAACACAAGCACATCGTAGATGTGGAACACTCCTACAGGCCTTCTATATTTCAACCTCCAGCATAAAATATTTGTCTAACCTATTGTTATACTACCCAAGTATTTGTTTTATCACCTTTTACTCATGTGCATATTGATTGTTCTACCTTATTGTATTACTACTACTACTACTTATCACTACTACCTCGACCACCACTAGTATTTCACCTCACTTTGAGAGTATATAATAGCCCACTGTGTCCATGTAACGCTTGTAACGGCTTGAGAAAGCTCCTGGAGAGCGAAACGTTGCCACAATAAAATGTCACATTAGTTGCATTTGTGTCCTTTTACTTAACATATTGTCGGTAATTCTACCAATATTATTACATAAGAGGGATTACCAATAAACCCCTGGCTGTCTTCAAGAAGACGCTGGACAGGCACCTAAAGTCAGTACTTGACCAGACGGGTTGTGGTTCGTACGTCGGGTTGCGTGCGTCCAACAGTAACAACCTGGTTGATCAGGCCCTGATCCACCATGAGGCCTGGTCACAAACCGGGCCGCGGGGGCGGTGACCCCGAAACCCTTTCCAGGTATCCAGGTTCCAGGTATGCCCTGTACCGTCTACTAAGCCTCTTGTTATAGTGAGTGGGGTTCAGTGTTCAGGATCTGCACTAGTCCCTCCAAGATTTTCCACGTGTAGATTTTTGGGTACATTTCTCGCTTATGTTCCAAGGAATACAGTTGAAGGAACTGCAGGCGTTCCCAGTAGTTCAAATGCTTGATTAAGTGTAAACAAGCAGTGAACGTTCTGTGCGTTTACCAGCTCAACAGTCTCACCTGCCTTGAAGGTGATCGTCAGTACACAGCAGTGTTCCAGCCTGCCTTGAAGGTGATCGTCAGTACACAGCAGTGTTCCAGCCTGCCTTGAAGGTGGTAGTCAGTACACAGCAGTGTTCCAGCCTGCCTTGAAGGTGATCGTCAGTACACAGCAGTGTTCCAGCCTGCCTTGAAGGTGGTAGTCAGTACGCATCAGTGTTCCAGCCTGCCTTGAAGGTGGTAGTCAGTACACAGCAGTGTTCCAGCCTGCCTTGAAGGTGGTAGTCAGTACACAGCAGTGTTCCAGCCTGCCTTGAAGGTGATCGTCAGTACACAGCAGTGTTCCAGCCTGCCTTGAAGGTGATCGTCAGTACACAGCAGTGTTCCAGCCTGCCTTGAAGGTGATCGTCAGTACACAGCAGTGTTCCAGCCTGCCTTGAAGGTGGTAGTCAGTACGCATCAGTGTTCCAGCCTGCCTTGAAGGTGATCGTCAGTACACAGCAGTGTTCCAGCCTGCCTTGAAGGTGGTAGTCAGTACACAGCAGTGTTCCAGCCTGCCTTGAAGGTGGTGGTCAGTACACAGCAGTGTTCCAGCCTGCCTTGAAGGTGATCGTCAGTACACATCAGTGTTCCAGCCTGCCTTGAAGGTGGTAGTCAGTACGCATCAGTGTTCCAGCCTGCCTTGAAGGTGATCGTCAGTACACAGCAGTATTCCAGCCTGCCTTGAAGGTGATCGTCAGTACACAGCAGTATTCCAGCCTGCCTTGAAGGTGATCGTCAGTACACAGCAGTATTCCAGCCTGCATTGAGGGTGGTGGTCAGTACACAGCAGTATTCCAACCTGCCTTGAAGGTGGTCGTCGGTATACAACAATATTTCAACCTGCCTTGAAGGTGGTCGTCGGTATACACCAATATTCCAACCTGCCTGAAGGTGGTCGTCGGTATACACCAATATTCCAACCTGCCTTGAAGGTGATCGTCAGTACACAGCAGTATTCCAACCTGCCTGAAGGTGACCGTATTCCAGCCTGGAGAGAAAAAGTGACTTAAAGAGTATCATCACTGACTCAACATCTCTCGTCTTGAAATTTCTAGTCATTCAGCCAATCATTGTCCTTCCAGTAGCAATGTCAACATTGTTGTGATCCTTGAATGTGAGATCTTCCCACATCATTACTCCCAAGTCTCGCACATACCTACCTGGAATTTTCCCTCTGTTGAATGAGTTAAGTTTGTCCTGTACTCCGTTACAGTCTTTACCTCTTCCATCTTGCTTCCATTTTTGTCCTCGTTAAACCTCATACTGTTTTCTGGAATTCACCGGAAGACTTGATTTATTTTCGACAGAAGATTCACTGTGTCTTCGAGGATGTCACTCTCAGAGAGAGATTCTGGTGTCATCAACAGAGGATGTTACAGTGTTATCTGTGATTTACGTCCTTGTCATGTTGGTGGACATACTTGACCAGTTTCTTACATACAAGACTGGGATGTGTTCTTACACAGGATATGACATTCCAGCAGATACCTGAAGTTTTCTAACACATTTTCCTCTGGAAGCGACCCACAACAGTGGGCTAACACCCACCCAGATCCCTACTTTTACCGTTAGGTGGGCAAGGTTAGCAGGCTAGGTGGGCAGTGTCAGCAGGCTAGATGGACAGGGTCAGCAGGCCAAGTGGGCAGGGTCAGCAGGCCATATATTTCTCAGTACCAGAGTATCGATCTCTGGACCTTGTGATTGCGAATCGAATGCACTTACCAGTTAACTAAGCGGCACCTAGTGGAGAGATAGAGGGAGAAAGAGAAGGATAGACGAGAGAAGGTGACTGGGTAGGTTGAGAGGGATAGGAGGGGAGAGGCCGTGGGAACAGTGTGTTGGCGGCCTTGGTATGATGAAGGCAAGAGGGGAGGGGGAGGGAATGGGAAAGAGAGGTGGGGGAAGGGGAGGAGACGGGCAGAGGTTGAGGAAGGGAGGTGGAGGGTAGAAGGAGGGAAGGGGAAAGGTTGAAAGCAATGAAGGGAGGAGACTGCCACACACCCCACAGCCTCCTCTTCCATCAGCTGCCTTCACCAACCAGGCGGCTGTGGTCGTGTCGACCTGCAGGCTGAAGGCAACAATAGCCTAACTAATCATGGGGTCATCAAGGAAGTCTGGTCACAGGCCTAGTCACAGGCCTGGTCATAGGCCTGGTCACGGGCCTGGTCATAGACCTGGTCACAGGCCTGGCTCACTCATTTGGAGCTCACAAGGCTCTCAAGTGGTCCTCAAGTTGCACTCGAGTGGTACAAAGTCACACTCAAGTGGCCCTTGAATGGTCCTCCAAGTTGCACTCGAGTGGTAATATGTCACACTCAAGTGTGCCTCAAGTTGCACTCGAGTGGTACTAAGTCACACTCAAGTGGCAGTTAGGTGGTGTTCAAGTAGCACCCAACAAACACTCAAGTGGCCATCAAGTGGCACTCAAGTGGCACTCAAGACAGCAGCTTCTCGGTGATAAATTTACCTCTTATATCAGCAGTGAGGCAACTGGTAAATGACAGGAGGAGGAAGAGGAAGAGGAGGAGTAGGAAGAGAAGGAGGAGGAGCAGCAGCAGCAGCAGCAGCAGCAGCAACAGCAGCAGCTGGCGATGAGAAGAGCGGAAGAGGAAGATAAGGATGAGAAAGAAGAAGAGGGAGAAGATGAGGGTGATGAGGAAGAGGAGAATGCAGAAGAGATGGGGTGAAAATGAGTAATACAAGAAACAATAATAAAGACAGCATGCACATGCATACCCGCCCAGTGAGACTGTTGCTTGGTATTTGCTTGCACAATGTTGTACCCGTCATACTGCATGGGTGGGGTCAGGGGTAGGTGGGTGGGAAAGGCCGACAGGTCGCATGGGAAGGGAGAGGAGGGAGGGAGAGGGAGGTGAGAGGAAGGATAGATTAAGCAAACATTGCACAACTAAGGCACCTGTTCGGACACAGTTTGTTGCTCGGGAATGGTCAGTACTAACGACTGTGTCAGAGGTGTTAAGAGGAGGCAGAGGAAGAGGAGGAAGAGGATGAGGAGGGACAGGAGCAGGAAGAGGAAGAAGATGAGGAGGAAGAGGATGAGGAGGGACAGGAGCAGGAAGAGGAAGAAGATGAGGAGGAAGAGGATGAGGAGGAACAGGAGGATGTACGAAAGAAAGAGCTCCTAAGGTATCACAGCCTCACAGGAAGACGTCACCCTCCCGGATGCGACAACTTCCTATAGAATCGACAGATAGTTGTCTCCCCCTCAATGAAGCAAAAAAAAAAAAGCAACAGAAAACGTACTCTCCTAAAAGTCACTTGTTTGTTGACATTAAACAGCTGATCGCATCACCACCCACGTAACCTCCCATCAAATATTCCAACCCCCCCCCCCTCTCTCTCTCCAGGACACATGAAATTCATGAATGACTCTCAAAGTTAACCTGTGTAACACCTCAGGAAAATACATTTGTCTCGATACACCTATGTACCGCTTCTATACACCTGTGTACTGCTTATATACCCCTGCGAACCGCCTCTATTCACCTGCTTACCGCCTCTGCACACCTGTGTACCGCTTCGGGAGACCTGCGTACCGCCTCAGGACGCCTGCGTACCGCCTCGGGACGCCTGCGTACCGCCTCGGGACGCCTACGTATTGCCTCGGGACGGTCATAAACAGCGCCACGCAAAATTACAGTGGACACGACCTTCATTAGGAGAAATAATCCAGCGTTAAGGGTCGTGTCGGGGCCCCGAAAAATATTTCAGGAGCACCGACCACCGGGGAGTCCAGGGGTCCCGACCACTAGGAAGTCCAGAGTCCAGGCCACTAACAATATATATATATATATATATATATATATATATATATATATATATATTATATATATATATATATATATATATATATATACTATATATATATATATATATATATATATATATATATATATATATATATATATATATATATATATATATATATATATATCAGACGAAAACTTTTGAAATGTGAGCGCAAAGTTCTAGGCTTCATTATGAACCGTTAAAAAAATTAATTAACAGAGCCAGGTGAACGTTCAGTGAAAATGAAACCATATCAACGCCATGTGGCTGGTGTCACTGTTGTAACAACGCCATGTGGCTGGTGTCACTGTTGTTGTAACAACGCCATGTGGCTGGTGTCACTGTTGTTGTAACAACGCCATGTGGCTGGTGTCACTGCTGTTGTAACAACGGTATGTGGCTGGTGTCACTGTTGTTGTAACAACGTCATGTGGCTGGTGTCACTGTTGTTGTAACAACGGTATGTGGCTGGTGTCACTGCTGTTGTAACAACGGCATGTGACACGCACACGAAACCGACCAAGAATGTCTTTACGTTTCAACATAGTATGGCCCGGTGGCTCGGTTATGGCCCGGCGGCTCGGTTATGGCCCGGTGGCTCGGTTATGGCCCGGAACGTTTCGTCACATCTCCACTCGCCGAAAACAAATTGCAATTTAGAGCTGCTGTTGCTACATTTCGCCCTCTTTTATTTCCGGTCTCTGCTGACCTATGGTCAACAGACATAGATTCCGGCTGTGACAATTCAGTCGAACCAGAGGGAGAGAACCCCTGAATAAGATGCCGGCTGTGACAACGCAGTCGAACCAGAGGGAGAGAACCCCTGAGTCTAAGATTCCGGCTGTGACAACTCAGTCGAACCAGAGGGAGAGAACCCCTGAGTCTAAGAGGCCGGCTGTAGGTTAAGACCCTGGGTGTTTCTAGAATACCTAGACGTGTTTTCGGATTTTACCCGTTCTGGGGAAATAGCCAATGTCTCAGACAAACGTCTGTTTTGTAAATCTTGCAGAGAAATCTTGCAGACTCTCCCGTAGAGTGCAACTTGTGGTGTTAAGAAGAATGGGCATTCTGGAATGCTATAATTGACCTCTACTAGTGCAAAGGATACAGCTCATGGCCCTTTTCATCCTTAGGGCGTGGGAAAGTAGTGATAGGGGCGTCACTTTCCCCCAGGGAGTGTCACTTTCCCCAGGGGGCGTCACTTTCCCCAGGGGGCGACACTCCCCAGGGGGCGTCACTTTCCCCAGGGGTTTTGAGGGAAAAAAATTCCAGTGATAGCTACAATGATTGCTACAGTGATTACTACAATGACTACGATGATGACTACAGTGGCTACAATGATAGCTACAGTGGCTACAATGATAGCTACAATGACTACAATAATAACTACAATGATTGCTACAATGTCTACAATGATTGCTACAATGACTTCAATGATTGCTACAATGTCTACAATGACTGCTACAATGATTGCTACAATAATGGCTAAATCACTACAATAATGGCTACAATGACTACAATAATGACTGCAGTGATACTACAATGACTACAATGATGACTACAACAAAAAAGTGTACTCAGTGTGTTGTAGTACTCAGTAGAGCTGAGGGGGGAGAGAGAGTACATTCACTCTCTCCCCGTTAACGGTACTAGTGCTGTTAAAACACTATTACTGTTGATGTTTCTGTTCCAGCCAGTGGGTCTTGACTACCCCCTCCCCCAACCCCTCCCCACAAACCATCTTCCCACATTTACTATGGGCGAGGGAGGGAGGGGAGATGGGGGTTCACTGGACCATGTTCCAGTCTCTACCTACACTTCCTACCTCCCCCCCCCACGACTACCGCTACTACTACTTCTACCACTACCTCCCCCACTGCCACTACTACCACGCCCCCACTACCACTACCACCACCCCCACAACCACTACCACCCCCACCACCCCCACTACCATTACCACCATCCCCACTACCACTTCCACCACCCTCACTACCACCACCACACTACCACTGCCATCACCCCCCACCCCACTACCCCAACCACCACCCCCACTACCACAACCATCAACCCCACTATCACTACCACCACCTCCACTACCACAACCACCACCCCCACTACCACAACCACCACCCCACTACCACAACCCCCACTACTACTACCACCACTCCCACAACCACCACCCCACTACCATTACCACCACCACTATTGCTACAACAATATATATACTTAGAGCTCTCTCATTATATATACACTGTCAGTGTATATATTCGTCTATCCCTTGTATACTATCCTCACCCCTCCATGTTTCCCAACCTTCCATATTTCCTTCTGGATCTTAAAGCCATTTTCCATTTCCTCACCCATTTCTCTGGCGGTATCAGTAATCTTGACACGGTCTCGGACCCAGCAAAGGTCACCTCACTGACCTCATTTAACTCGCTAAGCCGCACCCTCTGTTACGAAAGGTCACTTGAAGACACACAGGTCACGAAAACACGTGCTGGGACTTCTCCAGTTCCTGGGATCAAGAGACATACCCTTTCCTCATCACCTGAGAGACCTAAGACAGGGATCGAGAGGTCTTCTTCACTCTTCGGTCCCAGACCTCATGGTCTGGAACGATATCGTTCCAGACCATGGAGCTGAATTCTTCTCCAGGCTGAGGGACTGACCACCTCAAATACTTTTTCTCCAAGGTTGATGGACTGATTACATCATCTTTATTTCAATACTACTGCTGCCTCTGTATTTGACTGAAGAAGCCTACTGTGTAGGCGAAACGTTTCATCAATAAAGATACCCAACTGTCGCACATGTGTCTTAATCTTCAACTTGTCGGGTTTTTAATACCATTCTTACCAACACTGACAACATGACGCTCATGTCTCCCAGTGAACCATTGACAAGCCCAGAGGGACTGGTCCCAAATTTGCACACAGAAATCACTCCCTACGACAACACAAAACTCAGATGATTCAATACAATCCCAGTGCCCAGCAGGGATGCCATGAATACAGTGACGCAACACAGTAAGTGTAAGAAGTCTCATTTAGATTATGCTGCACAGTTTTGGTCACCGTATTACAGAATGGATATAAATGCTCTGGAAAACGTACAAAGGAGGATGACAAAGTTGATCCCATGTATCAGAAATCTTCCCTATGAGGATAGACTGAGGCCCTGAATCTGCACTCTCTAGAAAGGAGTAGAATTAGGGGGTATATGATTGAGGAAATGGAAAACGGGAATAAATAAAGGGAATGTAAATAATATGCTAAAATATATAGCCAAGACAGGACTCGCAGCAATGGTTCCAAGTTGGAAAAATTCAGATTCAGGAAGGATATAGGAAAGCACTGGTTTGGTAATAGAGTTGTGGATGAGTGGAACAAACTCCCGAGTACCGTCATAGAAGCTAAGACGTTGTGTAGTTTTAAAATAGGTTAGATCAATACATGAGTGGGTGTGGGTGTGTGTGAGTTGGACTTGCCTCGCATGGGCCAGTAGGCTTGCTGCAGTGCTTCTTCTTTCTTATGTTCTTAAGAGGCCCAAGCCTATTTAACAGCCTACCACCATATATAAGGGGGACTACTGACTACTAGCGGTCTTCAAGAAGGACCTGGAGTCGCTTCTTGAGGTCATTGCCCCCGCGGCCAGGTCCCAGACCAGGCCTCCTGGTTGCTGGCCTGATCGATTAAACTGTTAGTTCCTGCCGCCTGCAGTCTCACGTATGCACCAAAGCCCGGCTGATCAGGAACTGTTTTTTGAGGAAACCATTGAATTCCCTCTTGAAGACAATTAGGAGCTTGTTGGTAATCCCTCTTATGCACAAAAGAAGTGTGTTGAAGAGTCGTGGTCCCATAACACTTATACATGAAAAAGCGTTGAAGAGTCTTGGTCCCATAACACTTATACATGAAGGGAAGGTGTTGAAGAGTCTTGGTCCAATAACACCCTCCTTCAGGTATCCTTCAGGTGTAAGGATAAGTGGATAGGAGAAATGGGAGAGGATAATGGTTGCAAAAAATGGTGTAGAGATAATGAGGAAAATTAATGGGATAGAATTTATTAGGTAGGAATATGATAGAATAATTGAGATGGAGATAATGGGAATAAACAAAATACGAGAGGGAATAATGATGGGTTGGATAATGAGGCAAGGATAAGGAAAGTTAGAATAAAGAATTAGGAATAACGAGTAAGCGTGATAATAGGGATAAGGATAATGGTAATGGAGAAGCCTTGCCTCCAGGAGCACTGGGACATACGGTCCACCTCCATGGTCCAAGAACCGGTTCTCTACCTCAGCGCAAGTAGGGTTTGCTAGCTAGGTACTGACGTAGCTGTGGTACCGCCAAGCGTATACGCAAGTCAGCGCAGTTAACTACGGCAGTGGGTAAGTGTAAGTGTATATACCCCCACGGGCAACACTGGAGAGAGTATATATATGGATGGATATTCCTCAGTTATAATTTCTTGTCCAGATATTCTTTGCTGGTTGTGGCGGCGGTATAAGTCGTGGTCCTGTCTGCAGTATGGTCCTGTCTTCGGTATGGTTCTGTCTTCGGTATGGTTCTGTCTTTGGTTTGGTCCTGTCAATGGTACGGTCCTGTCTTTGGTATGGTCCTGTCTTTGGTTTGGTCCTGTCAATGGTACGGTCCTGTCTTTGGTATGGTCCTGTCTTTGGTATGGTTCTGTCTTTGGTTTGGTCCTGTCTGTGGTACGGTCCTGTCTTTGGTATGGCCCTGTCTTTGGTCTGGACCGCGGGGACCTGCGTGCTGGAGGGCCGGTCCCACCACCAGAAAGTCGCTGGTCTCGGGCCGTCAGCGATGATGATGATGATTCCAGTGCAGCACATTTTACAGCGGCAGCCTGGGCCGGGGATCTGCCGATTCAGGGACCAACGGACGCTACCAGGGACCTGTAGACCTGTGAACCTGGACCTGTAGCCGGAAAAGCAAAATGTAACCACGCTGAGCTGTCCTCTTGCGAAAGGTAACGATCTTGCTGTTATTGGTGTTGCTACTTTTTAAGGGCTTCGACGGCTCACACATAATCTCTCTTCTGTTGTTATTGTTGTTGCTACTTTTTAAGGGCTTCGACGGCTCATACATAATCTCTCTTCTGTTGTTATTGTTGTTGCTGCTTTTTAAGGACTTTGACGGCTCAACCATAATCTCCCTCCCTCCCTCCTGTTGTTATTGTTGTCGTTACTTTTTAAGGGTTTTAACGGCTCATACATAATCTCCCTCCTGTTGTTATTACTTTTTAAGGGCTTCGACGGGTCTCTCTAGCTCTCTCTCTCTCTCTCTCTCTCTCTCTCTCTCTCACACACACACACACACACACACACACACACACACACAAACACTGCTTCCCTCCCTCTCTCTGTTTGTTTACGTCGCTGCGTTCGTTTACAGCTGAATCCGGATCCATGAATACAGCCAGAGGACTTTGGAACGCATATAGAAGTCTCCTTCTTCGGATGGGTGAACGGCTCAGCGTGTGGCAAGAACGACTCATCAAGTGGAGCACCCACATCCAAGGTCACCACACACACACGCACGCACACACACATACACAAACACACACACACACATGGAGTACACATCCATACATCCACCTCTCATCCACACTACCGTCCCTTCGTAATTATTAAAAGTACTTCCAGAGTTAATAGCCTTCATGGTCTGCTCCAGCGAGGGTAGGTACTGGAGGGGAGGTACTAGAAGGAGGTACTGGAAGGAGGTACTGGGACAGGTACTGGATGGAGGTACTGGGGTGGGGGTGTAGAGGAACGAGTTACCACACACTGCCGGAGGAGGATACTCACTGGGGATACCATTTAAGGGAAGGATTTTGCTGTGTGGAGATACGCTTTGGTAAGCAACTCAACGCCAGGGTGTGCTGCCTAGAGTGCACCTCTGAGGTTTTGTGCTGCCTAGAGTGCACCTCTGAGGTTGTGTGCTGCCTAGAGTGCACCTCTGAGGTTGTGTGCTGCCTAGAGTGCACCTCTGAGGTTGTGTGCTGCCTGGAGTGCACCTCTGAGTGAAACACATCGCCGAGTGAAGTTTTAGTTTAGTAAGAAACCAGTCCCTTTAGGTGAGAGTGAAGGTGAGGGAAGAACAGTGAGTAGGAGGAGGGAGGGAGGGAAGGAGAGAGGGAGGGAAGGAAGGAGGGAGGGAGGGAGGGAAGGGCAGCATCCCAGGACTGGATACCTGTTCACTGGGTACTCAACACGGTCCTTTAGATTACCTCCAGACAGTTTCAAGGTGGTCAGTGCCCCTTTCCCTTCCCCTCCCCTCCCTCTTCCCCTCCCGTAGCCCGACCCCAGACCAGGCCTCCCAGTTAACCAACCCCGGTCAGTCACGCTGTTGGTTCCACCAGCTGGCAGACCGACGTGTGCATGGCAGCCTGGCTCATCAGGAGACTTCTTCAGACACATGGCACACTTCCTCCCCCCTTATCCTTTTTGAGAGCAAAAGGGTAGGGGGAAGGGGTCTTTAAAATGCCTGGTTGTCTTGAAGAAGACAACTATTGGTTTGTTGAAGAGTCTTGGTCCCCGTAAACTTATTGTGTTATCTCTTACCGTACTCATGGTTGCGTTGCTTTTCTTTTGGGAGAGAAAGAGAGAGAGAGAGAGAGAGAGAGAGAGAGAGAGAGAGAGTAGTTACTCCTTGTGCACCACACAACCCGTATTTAGAAACTTGTATAATAGAGACGGGGTCCTTATAAAGGCCTGATCATCCAGGTTGTGATGGATGTGTGATGGTAGTGGTGGTGGTGTGGGTCGCTGGCACTACTAGCCTGGTTGTACAGTCCCTCACCAAGAATCTCCTTAAACCGGTTACCGGAGGGACCACCTGTGACAGTCATAACCGGTTTGTAAAGGCCGGGAGAACACGTGTCTCTGATGAGGCAAGGTCACTACCACGTGTTTACTACTGGTACTACAGTGTGCTGTGTTCTGACACCTGGTGTTCTACCTGGTGTTGTATCTGGTGTTGTATCTGGTGTTGTATCTAGTGTTGTACCTGGTGTTCTACTTGATGTTCTACCTTGTGTATACCTGTTGTTGTACCTGGTGCTGTATCTGGTGTTGTATCTGGTGTTGTACCTGGTGTTGTATCTGGTGTTGTATCTGGTGTTCTACCTGGTGTTGTATCTGGTGTTCTACCTGGTGTTGTATCTGGTGTTCTACTTGATGTTCTACCTTGTGTATACCTGGTGTTGTACCTGTTGTTGTATCTAATGTTGTATCTGGTGTTGTATATGGTGTTCTACCTGGTGTTGTATATGGTGTTCTACCTGGTGTTGTATCTGGTGTTGTACCTGGTGTTGTATCTGGTGTTGCATCTGGTGTTCTACTTGATGTTCTACCTGGTGTATACCTGGTGTTCTACCTGGTGGTCTATCTGGTGTATACCTGGTGTTCTACCTAGTGATCTATCTGGTGCATACCCAGTCCTTGACGATGCCTCCATCTGGAGGCCTGGTCAAGGACTGGGTCGCGGGGGCGTTGACCCCCGGAACACCCTCCAGGTATACTCCAGGTAGGTAGGTGGGTACATAATGGGTCCAGGGACTAAGTCACAGAGGTTTGACAACTATACAAGTGAGCCATTTACATGTTTATATCTGGTCACAATTGTAATGAGTTATTTATACAGACATGAATGAGGTCACAGTGTGTGTGTGACGCCGAGGACTACAAAACACAGATGTAATATTTAAGTGTGAAGACAGAGGTGCGCTCAGGCAGGTATCCACTGCTTGGTATGTCGTGCATCAGCGATCTGCTAACCCCGTCTCGAGCAGTTTGTTTTTAAAGCTTTCACAGAGACCCACGTCAACAAATACTCCAAAATGTGGATTTCTGTGCGAAGCCTACTTAGGTGAGGAAGGAATCAGGCATCACTGAAGGAGAGGGGAGAGGGAGAGGGAGAGGGGAGGGGAGGGAAGGAGAGGGAGAGGGAAAGAAGAGTGTTGGTCTGTAGGTGATGGAGTCGCTGGTTGGCAGTCAACTGCTGAGCCCCGGAACGCCGCGGTTGTAATCCTGGCAGTAAAAAATTGGAAATCAGAATCCAGTTGTTGTAGTTGTTTACAAGTCGCCATGATGCAAATTTACAGCAGTTCCAAGACCAGGTCTTGAATATCGAACAAGAAATCTCTCAAAACCCGGCCTCAATTTTCTTCTAAAATGGAACAATGTAGGAAAAATGGAACAATGTGGGAAAAATGGAACAATGTAGAAAATACTGCAATGGCCGAGGGAAGGCCAGTAGCCGGGTCAGGTGATCAGTCATGCACAAACGATACGTGTAGGGTGTGTCCGGGGGTCAGTGCCCCCTGGCCCCCGTCCCAGACCAGCGCCTCCTGGAGAATCAAGGCCTAATCAACCAAGCTGTTGGATCAACCAAGTTGTTGGATCAACATGGTTGTTAAATCAACAAGGCTGTTGAATCAACCAGTGTTGGATCATCCAGGTGTACGCAGTCCAGTGCGCGAACCACAACCTGGCTGGTCAAGCACTGATTCAAAGAGCTTGTCCAGGTTTGGTGCCAATTTTCCTTATGCACGGAGGGAGGGCGCTGAAGAGTCGGGAACCTCTGACACTTTTCGAGTTCTCTCTTAGTGTCCTCGTCATTCCAACAAAACTAGAAAATACCCTTGACGTTCTATTCACAAATAACGAAGATCTGGTACAAAATATAACCGTCAAAGATGGTAAACCCGAACCACAACCTAATCGAAGTTCAGCCCTTCATAAACATATTGATCCTGAGCAACAAAACACAAGACTGTCTCCAATATTTTGTTTGTGACGGCAGTAATCAGAAGTGTTCATCCCTCCGTCATGGGGACGGCATTCTCGTCTCCATGAACGAGCACATGGTGGAGTTCCCATGGGAAAAGCTAAAGTAGGAGTTAAGGTTGACGCATAAGCTGGAGTAGCGAGGAGTGGAGGCTGGACTAGTGGAGGCTGGACTAGAGGAGGCTGGACTAGTGGAGGCTGGACTAGTGGAGGCTGGACTAGTGTCTAGTAAAGACTGGACTGTTATATTCTGTCATATTATTGTCTATCCGTAGTACCCATTCACCCTCTCACTCTCCCTTACTATGAATGTCAATCTCCCTGAGTCGTCTCCCTGAACGAAACTTAATGAGATAACAGTCATTTAAAGTGTCATTACAATTGATGTAGTAAATATCAGAGTAGAGAGTCTGTTGACATCAACTCATCTCCCACGTTGCTGGGCGAAACGTTTCCTAGGTGAAGATACCCAAGCGTTGCTTAAGTGTTCGTTTACAACACAAAGTTGCTCCTTTATTTGAAGGGAGAGTTGAGAGGAAGGGAGGGAGAGTACTTTCGTGGATAGAGGGAGAGGGGTCTACCTGGAGTCTGCCTGGGGTGAAAGGGTTGATCTCGTCCACTCTAAGTCACCTCACATCAGTTCCTGTCAACTTTCAAAGTCGAACTATGGGCTTTCTGACTCCACACTGGTCGTGGACGGGGCCGCGGGGGCGTTGACCCCCGGAATACCCTCCAGGTAGACCACTCTACAAAAACATTGTATCATGATAAATTAGTAGTAGTGGTAGTAGTAGTACTAGTAGTAGTAGTGATATTATTATTATTATTATTATCATCATCATCATCATCTACGACCTTACAGATAATATGCTGGGGAGGTTACCACTAGTAACGGAGATTCGAACCGAAGTCTGGAGAGGATGAGCTGGGAGACTCGGGGGTTGTTCCTTCTCCAGACTCGCCCCGTTAAGAAGTAAATGGGGGGGAAAAAAAGAGGTGAAGTTTAAGATTGGGAGCGACGTTTCCACTTTAGCCGGAGACAAAGAAGCTCAAACCTTCAGGACGAGGAAAAAAAAGCTGCAGACTTTCTAGATGACGACAATAAATTCTGA
Organism: Cherax destructor; assembly: GCA_009830355.1. NCBI lineage: Eukaryota > Metazoa > Arthropoda > Malacostraca > Decapoda > Parastacidae > Cherax > Cherax destructor. Next base: position 68,965 of record WNWK01001713.1, read on the forward strand.
GAGAGAAACAGAAATCACTTCAAGGAGAATTGAAAGCAACGTACAATGAGAGAGAGAGAGAGAGAGAGAGAGAGAGAGAGAGAGAGAGAGAGAGAGAGAGTGAGAATAGTTCTTGCTCTTAGTTCTAACCTTGTAGAACTCTGTGTAAAAGAGACAGACAGACAGATAGATAGAGAGAGAGACAGACAGACAGACAGACAGACAGACGGACGGACAGAGAGTGGTTCTGGCTGCCCAGGTGGGCCAGGGAGCCGTGACTCGACCTCCCTAACCAACCAACACATATAGGCGAGTACAAATTCTTTCCAAAATTTATTTTTCCCTCCACACACGAATGTGACTCTATGGTGGGAGGTCACCGAGGTCAAAGTCACACTGAGGTCAGAGGTCGACCTTGTTGGACCAGAACAAAGGTTCAGATGAACCTCTGGAATGGTGTGGGAGTGAGGTAGGCCAGGTTAGGGGTGGGGGAAAAAGGAATAATGGAGAGGGGTGGGGAGGGGGTGGCTGAATGGAATTTCGGGGTTAGGAGGAGAGAGAGAGAGAGAGAGAGAGAGAGAGAGAGAGAGAGAGAGAGAGAGAAGAGAGAGCGACAGAGTGAAAGAGAGAGAATCTTGGTGTTTCTTTGCCTCTCTCTCCTCTCTCTCTCTCTCTCTCTCTCTCTCTCTCTCTCTCTCTCACCCTCCTTGCCTCTCCCCGCGCCCCTCCCTGCCTATTCTTCCTTCCAGGAAAGGTAGACCCACGGGCCAGCCTACCCAAGGTCGTGTACCCTGGATAACCCGGGATTAAGGTACTGCTCCCTTGAAAGCCGGCTTCAAGGTCGTGTACCCGGGATAACCCAGGATAACCCGCAGCCTAACACTAGTCTATCTACTACTCCCCCTATTTTAATACTGCCACCACCACCACCACTACTACTACTACTACTACTACTACTGCTGCTACTACTACTACTACTACTACTGCTGCTACTACTACTACTACTACTACTGCTGCTACTACTACTACTACTACTACTGCTGCTACTATTACTACTACTACTACCTTGAACAGGATCGAAATTTTATCGAACAAATTCTGAACGTTTGGTTTGGGGTTTTAAGGGGGGAGGGGGGTGCCTTGAGGATGGTGAGGGGGCTCTTGATCCAAGCCGTTTGAACTGTGTGTGGGAGGCTTGTAGCGTGAAACGCACACACATACACACACACACACCAGAGGTTTGGTACACAGTGGGTGAGGGAGGGGTAGTGGGAAGGGGGACTGGGAGAGAGAGAGGGGGAGAGAGAGAGAGGGAAGAAGAATTAAAGTGTAGAGATAAAGTGAGAGAGAAGTGAGTTAGGAGAGAGAGTCAGGATGACGCTTAAGACTCATCCAGCATCATACGAGTACATTAATACATCATACGAGTACAACATACAAATACATCATACAAGGTTCGTACGTGGGACTACGTGCGGCCAGCAGTAACAGCCTGGTTGATCAGGCCCTGATCCACCGGGAGGTGTGGTCGTGGACAGGGCCGCGGGGGCGTTGATCCCCGGAATACCCTCCAGGTAGACTCCAGGTAGCAGGTAAGTACATCAATACAACATACAAGTACACTATACAACAGGTGCTTATCATACACTAACAAGTACACTGTGAGGGCCTCCAGGAGTTATCAATATTCCCTGTACGTGTTCCAGGGCCACAATTACACCTGCCTTAACCTGTTAGCTGTTAGCATTCTAAAGAGCGCCTAATATTGTTAGCCTCCTAACTGCTGAACCACCCTAGTGCTCAATACACAGTGTGTGCTGAAGATTATTTAATAACTTAACCAGAAGACATCAGGAACACTGCTGGAACAAGTGCAGAAGACATCAGGAACACTGCTGGAACAAGTGCAGAAGACATCAGGAACACTGCTGGAACAAGTGCAGAAGACATCAGGAACACTGCTGGAACAAGTGCAGAAGACATCAGGAACACTGCTGGAACAAGTGCAGAAGACATCAGGAACACTGCTGGAACAAGTGCAGAAGACATCAGGAACACTGCTGGAACAAGTGCAGAAGACATCAGGAACACTGCTGGAACAAGTGCAGAAGACATCAGGAACACTGCTGGAACAAGTGCAGAAGACATCAGGAACACTGCTGGAACAAGTGCAGAAGACATCAGGAACACTGCTGAACAAGTGCAGAAATCGGAAGCTGGCAGAAGACATCAGGAACACTGCTGGAACAAGTGCAGAAGACATCAGGAACACTGCTGGAACAAGTGCAGAAGACATCAGGAACACTGCTGGAACAAGTGCAGAAGACATCAGGAACACTGCTGGAACAAGTGCAGAAGACATCAGGAACACTGCTGGAACATGCAGAAGACATCAGGAACAAGTGCAGAAGACATCAGGAACACTGCTGGAACAAGTGCAGAAGACATCAGGAACACTGCTGAACAAGTGCAGAAGACATCAGGAACACTGCTGGACATCAGAGCCCACAAGCAGACAGACAAGTCAAAGGGAAAACTGCTGGAACAAGTGGACAGAAGCGACAATCAAAAACATGAACACTGCTGGAACAAGTGCAGAATGTCGTGTGGGTCTTGGGAGAGATATTTAGGTAGACATAGACACTCCTTGTAGGATGGTTACGGTATATTTACGGTATGAGTAGGAGAGAGTCCAGCCACGTCTGTCCAGTTATAGGTCTGTCGCTAGTGAGAGTGTACGCCTATCTGAGGCTATGCACATGCGCTGAGCCTCTGACGTCAGCGGGTATCGTGACGTCACACGCAAAGGGACCAGCTTTATAGCTAGGATGAACGCTGGTACACTACACAAGTGTACATATGATACTGACACGACAGCTCGGCCATGTTATCGTATGACGTCTCGGTATACTATACAACTCTATAGGCTGAACAGACAAGTGGTACTGGGTGAATCTATACAATAGCAAACACATTATAACTTGGAACTAATCAAGATTAATCTTACTCTCGCACTTCTTGAGTTAATGGTACTTAAGAGAATGTTAATGGATCTAGATATAACGGATTATATATATTACAATTTCAATTTGCAAATTTGATCGATCAATGGATATGTATTCATGCACTCTTCGGCTTCTGAGGAAGAATAAATATTTACAGGGAAGAAGTTTTAACAGGAAAGATAAACTCGGCAAACACGGGTTATACTGTTAAAACTCAGAACTCAGAGAGAACTTGAACACACAACAATCTTGCTAGATACTGGAAATCTAATAACAAAACACACAGTCAATAATTCGGTTCTAAACTGGATTTTCTGATTTTCTATCTTTAGAAAAACAACTTATGATCACTTTCCTACTGAAGGAATGAACAGACTCGGTATAGCTAGGATGAACGCTGGTGCACTACACAAGTGTACATATGATACTGACACGACACAGAAGACATCAGGAACACTGCTGGAACAAGTGCAGAAGACATCAGGAACACTGCTGGAACAAGTGCAGAAGACATCAGGAACACTGCTGGAACAAGTGCAGAAGACATCAGGAACACTGCTGGAACAAGTGCAGAAGACATCACGAACACTGCTGGAACAAGTGCAGAAGACATCACGAACACTGCTGGAACAAGTGCAGAAGACATCAGGAACACTGCTGGAACAAGTGCAGAAGACATCAGGAACACTGCTGGAACAAGTGCAGAAGACATCAGGAACACTGCTGGAACAAGTGCAGAAGATATCAGGAACACTGCTGGAACAAGTGCAGAAGTCTTCCAGAGGAAACTGGACGAGTATGTTCACCATGTTCCAGGTCCTCCAGGCTGTGATGGATATGTGGGCCAGCTGGGCACCAGCAGCAGCAGGGGCAACAGCCTGGTTGACCAGGCTAGCACCAGACGAGACTGGTTCATGGCCGGGCTTCTAGAGTTGACTCTGGAAACTCATCAAGGGTATATCAGAGGTAGGTAGTGATAGTGGTCAGTACAGCTGAACTTATTGCTGTGCTCCTTGTGACTGTGATAGCAACTTTGCTGTGCTCCTTGATCATGTGTTCCATTATATTTCCCAGTGTTCCATTATATTTCTCAGTGTTCCATTATATTTCCCAGTGTTCCATTATATTTCTCAGTGTTCTATTATATTTCCCACTTTTCCATTACATTTCCCAGTGTTCCATTATATTCCCAGCGTTCCATTACATTTCCCAGTGTTCCATTATATTTCCCAGTGTTCCATTATATTTCTCAGTGTTCCATTATATTTCTCAGTGTTCTATTATATTTCTCACTTTTCCATTACATTTCTCAGTGTTAAATTATATTTCTCAATGTTCCATTATATTTACCAGTGTTCTATTATATTTTCTAGTGTTCCATTACATTTCCCAGTGTTCCATTACATTTCCCAGTGTTCCATTATATTTCCCAGTGTTCCATTATATTTCCCAGTGTTCCATTATGTTTCCCAGTGTTCCATTATGTTTCGTGTGGTCCACTGCAAGACCTGGTTGACGTTTCCTGTGGTCCACTGCAAGACCTGGTTGATGTTTCGTGTGGTCCACTGCAAGACCTGGTTGACGTTTCCTGTGGTCCACTGCAAGACCTGGTTGATGTTTCGTGTGGTCCACTGCAAGACCTGGTTGACGTTTCCTGTGGTCCACTGCAAGACCTGGTTGACGTTTCCTGTGGTCCACTGCAAGACCTGGTTGATGTTTCGTGTGGTCCACTGCAAGACCTGATTGATGTTTCGTGTGGTCCACTGCAAGACTTGGTTGATGTTTCCTGTGGTCCACTGCAAGACCTGGTTGATGTTTCCTGTGGTCCACTGCAAGACCTGGTTGATGTTTCGTGTGGTCCACTGCAAGACCTGATTGATGTTTCGTGTGGTCCACTGCAAGACTTGGTTGATGTTTCCTGTGGTCCACTGCAAGACCTGGTTGATGTTTCCTGTGGTCCACTGCAAGACCTGATTGATGTTTCGTGTGGTCCACTGCAAGACCTGGTTGATGTTTCCTGTGGTCCACTGCAAGACCTGATTGATGTTTCGTGTGGTCCACTGCAAGACCTGGTTGATGTTTCCTGTGGTCCACTGCAAGACCTGGTTGATGTCATTGATGGGTTTCCAGGTTTGTCTGATCCTGTAGCCCTAGTCCTGGACTAGGCTTCTCTGGTGCTTGTCTGGCAAACCAGGCTCTTGCTGCTAGCGTCCCGCTGACCCAAGTATCCGTCACAGCCTGGTTGATCTGGCACCTGGTGGAGGATGACACTGAAGGAAAGGGAGGAGGAGACTATGAGGAATTGAGGGATGAAGGGAGGGAGGAGGGGGCCAGGAGGAACAGAAGGGAGCCGTGACCAGCGGTATTATCCCCAGGAGGGTGAATACCGAGGAAGATTCCTAGGCCTTCAGATCCATGGGAGAGGAGTGCTGTAGGGAGGGCAGGGTGCTGGGGAAGTATCCAGGGAAGGGTCTTGGGGGAAGTATCCCAGAGGAGGGTCCTGGGGTAGTATCCCAGGGGAGGGTCTTGGGAAATTGGATGCCTGTAAGGGGAACAAACAGGGTAAGGAGGCTACCATAGATGTATGGTGGAAAACATCAAATTCTCTGAGAAATTAACTTAGCAGGGGGAGGAGTGAGAGAGAGAGAGAGAGAGAGAGAGAGAGAGAGAGAGAGAGAGAGAGAGAGAGAGAGAGAGAGATCTTCATCTTGTAGTCTGATTCTAGTGACTGCTTGCTAGTAGCAACAGCCTGGATGAACCGGCTATCTGAACCCAGGTTGACCTGGCTTGGGGGGGTCCCTGTTGGTGGTCCACGCCGCGTACCTGACCTCCTTGTTGACTGGCTGGTCAACCAGACTGTTGGTGGCAGCGAACTGCAGTCCCATCAAGACTATCAACACCCTGGACTGTCAGTCACTCCTCAGTCACGTGCGCAAGTCACGTACAGAGTCACCATCACTCACGTACACTCACCAGTCGATCACGTACAGATTCACAATCACGAAGCGCAACACCCCCCTCCCCTTCCCTCCCTCCAACCCAAACACACAGTAACGTACAACTTACGTACTTAACAAGTACGTCAGCAACACCGAGCGGAAGTCCACTTCCTCCAAATATACAGAAAAGTGTACTGCACTCAGCATACACCAGCATATTATATATATATATATATATATATATATATATATATATATATATATATATATATATATATATATATACATACATACATATATATAATATGCTAGTGCTGGTGTGTGTTAGTTACCTAGGCACATGTCGATTAAACACTAGGCCCGTTGTTTATGTGTGTGTGCGCGCGCGCGCGCGTGTGTGTGTGTGTATGTGTGTGTGTGCGTGTGTGTGTGTGTGATGTGTGTGTGATGTGTACTTGGATAAGTTTAAAGTGGTAAGTGCCACAGTAAAGTGGTGTCCTCTGCTTGACTATCCTTGCCTCAGACACCTGTATACAGGATAGTCTACAGTCTAGGTAGGGATGGATAGTAGTAGCAGAGCAGAAGAAGCTCACCTCAGCAGATAGTCTCTGTGAGAGCTACTATTTGCGACTCCACCCGCCAGAGTTTCGAACCTCACCCGTTCCGTGGTTTGTCTCACCCATGTGTCACCCTCCATTCCCCTTTTTTTCCTCCCCCCCACATCATACAATCCCCTCTCTCCTCCTCCCCCCCCTCTCTGACCTGGAGCGTAACAAGGGGAGGCAACGATGCGTAACCTAGCTTGCCTTACTAAAATACGCACACAGTGTGTGGCCAGTACCTGTGTGGTGGTACACACACACACACACACACACACATGCCTATAAATACAAAAGAATGACTAGACACAAAACCCGTGTACTAGTAGCTGATCTACAAGGCTGTTGATGACTGCAGCCAGCATGTGTATTATACATGCGGGTAGCCATGTATGATGATTTAATTAAATGTATGTGTATGTACAATTGTGAAATGAATTTATGTATATATATATATATATATATATATATATATATATATATATATATATATATATAAGGAATACATATATACATATATGAATACATGAGATTACATGATATGAATGTATGTTTGTATGTATGTATGTATGTATGTTTAGAGCGGGTCGATCATGCCTGTCACAGCTGCTGAACCATTATGACAGAATTACGGAGGCATTGGAGGACGACCAAAACGCAGATGTGATTTACACAGATTTTGCAAAGGCGTTTGACAAATGCGATCATGGAGTGATAGCGCACAAAATGAGGGCCATAGGCATTACGGGTAAGGTAGGCAGATGGATTTTGAGTTCCTAACACAAAGAACACAAAAAGTAGTAGTGAACAGGGCAAGATCCAGCATCAGCGAGGTCAAAGCTCAGTGCCCCAAGGCACTGTCCTGGCACCTCTGCTGTTTCTCATCCTCATAGCAGACATAGATAAAAACACCCAGCACACTTTTGTATCATCATTTGCAGATGACACTAAAATAAGCATGAAAGTCACTACGGTAGAGGACACTGAAAAATTACAGGAGGACATAAGCAGGGTCTTCCAATGGGCAGTGGAGAACAACATGACGTTCAATGGTGATAAGTTTCAGCTGCTTAGGTATGGAAAAAATGAAGAACTCAAAAGGAACACTATATACAAAACGCAAGAGGGTCACCACATAGAACGAAAGGAACACGTAAAGGACTTGGGAATAATTATGTCTGCTGATCTGTCGTTTAAAGACCATAACAAGACAAAGATCACAACAGCCAGGAAGATGACGGGGTGGGTATTGAGAACTTTCAAAACAAGGGAAATAATGCCGATGGTGACACTATTCAAATCGCTAGTGCTCCCTCACTTAGAATACTGCTCAGTGCTGACGGCCCCGTTCAGGGCAGGAGAAATAGCAGAGCTGGAACAAATCCAGAGATCGTTTACGGCTCACATTGAGCCATTGAAACATCTAAATTATTGGGAACGCCTTCAAGTCTTGAACATGTACTCATTGGAGCGGAGGGAGAGAGATACATGATAATATATACATGGAAAGTACTTGAGGGCCTGGTCCCAAATCTGCACACTGCCATAACAACATACTGGAGTGAGAGATATGGGAGAAAGTGTAAAATAAACCCAGTGAGGAGCAGGGGTGCGGTGGGGACAATACGGGAGCACTGTATTAACATCCGGGGTCCCAGACTATTCAACATCTTACCAGAAGATATCCGAAACACGGCTGGAACCAGTGTAGAAGCCTTCAAGAGGAAACTGGACAAATATCTTCACCAGGTGCCAGATCAACCAGGCTGTGATGGATATGTGGGGCAGCGGGCCTCCAGCAGCAACAGCCTGGTTGACCAGGCAAGCACCAGACGAGCCTGGCCCATGGCCGGGCTCAGAGAGTAGATACTCTCGAAACTCTTCAAAGGTATATCTTCAAAGGTGCTTCATTCATCGTAGTAATTGTATGCATAAATCCTTGTGATGGATCATGTATACCTGTGATGCATTATGTATATATGATGGTTCATGTATACCTGTGATGGATTATATATACCTGTGATGGTTCATGTATACCTGTGATGGATTATATATACCTGTGATGGTTCATGTATACCTGTGATGGATTATATATATCTGTGATGGATCATGTGTACTTGTGATGGATCATGTATACCTGTGATGGATCATGTGCTTGTATGATGTATCATGCATAGCTGTATACACATGATAAATCCTTCAGACACGATGCCTTAAGCGGACTTGGTAATAATTACTGGAAATAACGTTGTTACTTGCTCGTTAGCGAGGCTATGTGGGCTTGTGGAGTGGCTTGTTACGTAGCGTGTGGGGTGGCTTGTTACGTAGCTTGTGGAGTGGCTTGTTACGTAGCTTGTGGAGTGGCTTGTTACGTAGCTTGTGGAGTGGTTTGTTACGTAGCTTGTGGAGTGGTTTGTTACGTAGCTTGTGGAGTGGCTTGTTACGTAGCTTGTGGAGTGGCTTGTTACGTAGCTTGTGGAGTGGTTTGTTACGTAGCTTGTGGAGTCGCTTGTAAGTAGCGTGTGGAGTGGCTAGTTGCATAGCTTGTGGAGTTGCTAGTTACGTAGCTTGTGGAGTGGCTAGTTACGTAGCTTGTGGAGTGGCTAGTTACGTAGCTTGTGGAGTGGCTTGCTGTGTCTACCTACCTGGAGTCTACCTCATCTGACGCCAGTATGTAAGCGACAATCTTCTTGCTTGTGTTCCAGATTCTTCATCAACTCCAAGGTTGAGGGACTGATTGATTACTTTATCTTCTGTATATAGTTCTACAGTCTTCACATTATGTTATCGTATTGTACTGATGAAGCCACTGGATGACGAGATGTCTACAAATAAAGATACCCAGATGTTGCACCTGTGTCTAAATCGTCATGTACCTGGAGGGCGCCCCGGCGGCCCAGTCCTTGACCAGGCTTCTGTGACGCCACCATAAACCCAAGAAGGCTTAAGTTAGCTTTAGTAATGTGTACGCTGCTTAGCTTTGATCTCCTGCTGTTATGAGAAACGAGGGAGGAGGAGGTAAGCTTCAGTGCTGCCTGGCGACCAGTGTGGTATACTGTGTCTACAGGAGGAAATGAGGAGTGTGACTTCAAAGGACCCTGGGCAGGTGAGTACTGATGGCTTGATTTTTTTTGGACTGGCTGGCTAACTATGGGCAACATTCATTTTTACATCCACGTCACTTATACGTTCCTTTCGTTGTTAGGTGATCTTGAGTTTTGTGTGCAGCGTCTCTTGTGTTCTTTATTCTTACCATATCTAACAAGTGGAACTTGCCGCCACTGAATATCTTGTTCTATTGGTAGAATTTGCTTATATCTTCGTGATTTGTTCCCGGAGTCTGCTACCGAGGGCGTTTTCATGCTTATTTTGGTACCAGTTAATGAGGATATGAAATTCTGGCGAGCGTTTTTAACTGTCTGCTATGAGGATAAGAAACAGTAGAGGCGCCAGGATAGCACCTTGGGGTACCAAGCTTTTAACTTTGCTAATGCTATTACCTTCTTTTCTATCTGTCTGAAAGATGAGAATCCATTTAGGAGACAAAGGTGACCATCCCATCCACTGTGTCACAGTGACCATTGTAATTCAGTAATTCTAAATGTCTAGCAGAAACAGCCCAGTTGATCAGGTCTTCCACCGGGAGGTCTGATCTGTGGCCGAGTTCGAGCCCTCAAAAACACATCCTCTTCCCGTCACAACAATAACAATGTGAACAATAATCTCTGGGATCAGACGAATGACAATATGAAATAAATTATAAGAGAAAAAATACAGAGAAAGAAGATAGGCAAAATATTATTGTGTATATATATATATATATATATATATATATATATATATATATATATATATATATATATATATTACATAGGCAGTAGCCCTGGTTACCGCGGCTACTCTGGTTTCTACCTGCTGGTCCTAGTAACGACCAGGTAAGGGAAGTGCACATTCTTGCCCCGACCCCCATTTCCTTCTTCACGTTTCCTTCTCTTCTTTCATTGCCCCTCCTTAAACCCCCTTCTCCCTCCCTCTCCTCCTCCTCCCTTCATCTTCATACATTCAGCTTCTGAGAAATGCTGAACCCCGTAGTGGTAGGGAGCACTGCAGAAGGCCTACTGGGCCATGCTAAGATAGTGACTCCAGTTCTGCTGGTTGGAAACCTCTGATGATTAAGACACATGTACAACAACAGTTGAATATCTTTACTGATGAAACGTCCCTCAGCCTGGAGGGCGAAACGTCCCTCAGCCTGGAGGGCGAAACGTCCGCTTCATGTCCCAACACAGGTGTTGCTTATTTTCTTCACATTAACTGTCTGGTAATAGACTGAGTCCCTTCAGTCTATTACCAGACATATCTTCCTATCTCTCTTCTCTCCCTTTCATAGAGTTACTTATGGAATTCCCGGTACTAGTTATGGGGCTTCCAGTACTAATTATGGAGCTCCCGGTGCTAGTTATGGAGCTCCCAGTGCTAGTTATGGAGCTCCCAGTACTAGTTATGGAGCTCCCGGTGCTAGTTATGGAGCTCCCGGTGCTAGTTATGAAACTCCCAGTACTAGTTATGGAGCTCCCGGTGCTAGTTATGGAGCTCCCAGTGCTAGTTATGGAGCTCCAAGTACTAGTTATGGAGCTCCCAGTACTAGTTATGGAGCTCCCGGTGCTAGTTATGAAGCTCCCAGTACTAGTTATGGAGCTCCCAGTGCAAGTTATGAAGCTCCCAATGCTAGTTATGGAGCTCCCGGTGCTAGTTATGAAACTCCCAGTACTAGTTATGGAGCTCCCGGTGCTAGTTATGGAGCTCCCAGTGCTAGTTATGGAGCTCCAAGTACTAGTTATGGAGCTCCCAGTACTAGTTATGGAGCTCCCGGTGCTAGTTATGGAGCTCCCAGTACTAGTTATGGAGCTCCCAGTACTAGTTATGAAGCTCCCAGTACTAGTTATGGAGCTTCCGGTGCTAGTTATGGAGCTCCCAATACTAGTTATGGAGCTCCCGGTGCTAGTTATAGAGTTTCCAGTATTAGTTACGAAGCTCTCGGTAATAATTATGGAGCTCCTGGTACTAGTTATGTAGCTCCTAGTACTAGTTATGAAGCTCCCAGTACTAGTTATGCAGCTCCTAGTGCTAGTTATGGAGTTTCCAGTACTAGTTATGAAGCTCTCGGTAATAATTATGGAGCTCCTGGTACTAGTTATGTAGCTACCAGTACTAGTCATGAAGCACCCAGTATTAGTTATGGAGCTCCCAGTACTAGTAATGGAGCTCCTGGTACTAGTAATGGAGCTCCTGGTACTAGTTATGAAGCTCCCAGTACTAATTATGGAGCTCCTGGTACTAGTTATGAAGCTCCCAGTACTAGTTATGAAGCTCCCAGTACTAGTTATGGAGCTCCTGGTACTAGTTATGGAGCTCCTGGTACTAGTTATGGAGCTCCTGGTACTAGTTATGAAGCTCCCAGTACTAGTTATGGAGCTCCTGGTACTAGTTATGGAGCTCCTGGTACTAGTTATGGAGCTCCTGGTACTAGTTATGGAGCTCCTGGTACTAGTTATGGAGCTCCTGGTACTAGTTATGAAGCTCCCAGTACTAGTTATGGAGCTCCTGGTACTAGTTATGGAGCTCCTGGTACTAGTTATGAAGCTCCCAGTACTAGTTATGAAGCTCCTGGTACTAGTTATGGAGCTCCCGGTACTAATTACGAAGCCCCTTGTACTAGTCATGGAGCTCCCGGTACTAGTTATGGAGCTCACGGTACTAGTTATGAAGCCACCTGTACTAGTTATGAAGCCCTCTGTACTAGTTATGGAGCTCCCGGTACTAGTTATAGAGCTCCCGGTACTAGTTATGACGCTCCCTGTACTAGTTATGGAGCTCTCGGTAATAATTATGGAGCTCCCAGTACTAGTTATGACGCTCCCTGTACTAGTTATGGAGCTCCCTGTACTAGTTATGGAGCTCCCTGAACTAGTTATGGAGCTCCCTGTACTAGTTATGGAGCTCCCGGTACTAGTTATGGAACTCCCGGTACTAGTTATGAAGCTCCCGGTACTAGTTATGGAGCTATCGGTACTAGTTATGGAACTCCCGGTACTAGGTATCCTCTCCCATATTACCTTTTATCCTATTCTCTTCCTCCCACTTGTTTCATTTAACTTCTCTTCCTCTATTTTTTCTTTTCTTTTTATTCCCTCTTTTATTTTCCTCTCTCATTCCTACTTCCTTTCTTCATCTACTCCCTCCTTCCATTTTCCAGTGCCTCTTCTACTTCCTCTGTTCCCTCCTTTCTTCTCGCCTTCCTCTCTCCCCCCTTCATCATATCCGCTGGTGATTCTATGAAGAATTAAACGGCCGCGTCTCGGAAATTCCAGGTGTGACAGCTGATAACACCCCAGGCTGTGTACGTGGCCTGTACGTAACACCCTGTGTGTGTACGTAGCCCCCTGTGTGTGTGTACGTAGCACTCTGTGTGTGTGTACGTAGCACTCTGTGTGTGTACGTAGCACTCTTTGTGCGTATATAGCACTTTGTGTGTGTACGTAGCACTCTGTGTGTGTACGTAGCACACTGTGTGTTTACGTAGTACACTGTGTGTGTACATAGTACACTGTGTGTGTAGGTAGTACACTGTGTGTGTACGTAGTACTGTGTGTGTATATATCACTCTTTCCACCTTTGAGTTAAGTAACTAACGCAGGTACTGAATTCCATCTATACACACACACACACACACACACACACATACGCAAACCTGTATCACACACACCTGTCACACACACACACACCTGTCACACACACACACACACAACACTGTCATCAAAGCCAGGTATCCCCTGGTTTGTTCAATAGTGATCTTCCACACATCTAGAGGTGAGGGAGTCCACTCTGACACACACAGATGAGTCAAAGGGATGTTAGGAAGTATTTCTTCAGTCACAGAGTGGTCAGGAAGTGGAACAGTCTGGAGAGTGATATAGTGGAGGCAGGATCCATACATAGCTTTAAGAAGAGGTATGATAAAGCTCATGGAGCAGGGGGAGAGTGGACCCATTAGCGACCAGTAAAGAGGCGGGGCCAGGAGCTGTGAATCGACCCCTGTAACCGCAAATAGGTCAGTACACACACACACACCTCAAAATTCATGCAATATATTCAATTTCTTATTTAATAATTCATCTGGTGTACCTGGGTGACAGATTCTTGAAGCACCGCCAAAAAAAAAAAAAACGCAGCGCACACAAGGACGCGCAAACATACACACTGACAAAAACAAGGAACAAAGATCATATATGTCACGTTTGAGGCCGTGAACAAGGACGAGAGAGAGAGACAGAGACAGGGAGTATGTAAGAGGTACAGTAGGATGAAGAGGCGAGAATGAGAGAGAGAGAGAGAGAGAGAGAGAGAGAGAGAGAGAGAGAGAGAGAGAGAGAGAGAAGCGAGATTGAGAGAGAGAGAGAGAGAGAAAGAGAGGCGAGATTGAGAGAGAGAGAGAGAGGCGAGATTAGAATAGAGAGAAAAGACACCTATTCTCAGAAATAAAATTGTAGTACCAGGTGAGTCTGGTCTCCACACTAGTCAGCACCAAAACAACATTGGTGGTCATGGCTTGAAAAACAAACTGTTTCTCTCTCTCTCTCTCTCTCTCTCTGCCTCTAATTCCAATTTAGGGACCCATAGCCTCGGAGTAGATAAGAAAAAAGCTTCAAGGAACAACATTAACATTTCCCCTTGAGACTCTGAATATTCTACCTGTACCAGCCCATCTTCTGTACATATACACATATTATACTGCATTATGCAGGATGGTACACAGAGTTTAAAACATACATTGATGGCGCAGGAAATGTTGAATACGAAATACAGACGGCTGAAGGAATAATACACAAGTATGCAGATATATTCGCCAACATATTTCGTACATCTTATCCAGTCCCCTCAGAGCTGCAACACATGTCCAAGATACAAGAGGCGTTACCCCTCTGAATCACAACACTGAAAAGCTGAAACAGAAATATATATATATATATATATATATATATATATATATATATATATATATATATATATATATATATATATATGGCTTAAATAGCAACGCTCTTCTTGCCGAATAAGGCAAGCGAAAATTTGTGTATCGAAAAAAATATATCATTGTGTTTATTATTAAATTATTGTAAACTTATTTAAAATATATTTAGTTGGATTAGGCTAAATTAAATTGCGGTTGTTATAGTAAGGTTAGGTAATTTTTACATTAACATAAATGAAAAAAAATATATCTTTAAACGTATAAGAGAAAATTTTAGGAAGGATTTAATTTTAAATGAGTTCTTTCTAATTGACCAGTTTTATCTATTCGGCACGATATATATATATAGTTTAAAATGAGAGCAAGAATGTTATTGTTTACCTGTACGACCTTTCATGATAGAGGTATTTCCTCCGGCAGCGCAACATCGTACCTCCGCCACCCCGGGAATGAATGGCGGCTGGTTGCCAAGTTCTTACTTTCGCTCTAATTTATTTCTTTACAAATTACGCTCAGCGCTGGGTTTCATTTTTTCTTTAAACGGTCTTGCTATTATTTCCCCCCGCCGTAGACGACCCGATAAAATGTAACGGAAGGATATATCGGCTTTATTTAGGCATGGTTGTTATATAGATTGTAAACCCTGGCAACTGCGGAGGTCATGGCCACCTGCCAGCATTTTTTTTTTCTGCCACTTGGTTATTTTAAAACTCTTCCAGGTATTATCTCTTGAACAATTAATACGTCGCCAGTGAACGCAGCCGCTCCGAGATAATTAACTGGGAGAGATTTCCTCCAGTCATCACCATGAGACGAGAACGGAAAAGAAAAAAATGTCTGGCACGCGGCAACGCTGCGTCCAGGACACTGGATCCTCCTCCTTCCAGCGCTCAGGAAATTATCCCAACTCAAACATAAACATCAGTGACGTCACATCGCCCTCCAAGTGCTCGAGAAATGGAACCAAATCTTCTATTTCTACTCACAGCCTCCTTGTTGTACCTTCAAGACCTCTTTATATGTGGTGGCCAACAAATGAAAATATACACTAACAACCCGTATATGGTCCAAGTCAGACCGAAACGTCGTTATAAGTTTCCTTCTCTTTTGTGGGTTATTTGTGCATTGTTCCAGTGCCTTTTTTGTTCTAAATGAAAATTTAAAATAATGTTCATTTATATATTACCATTTCGCAACGCCACTAACTGTCCTGCGAGTCTCAAGTTCTGTCCATGATCCTTGTAGGTTTAGCGCTTCTTTTGATTATACCAATCAAGATCCGTCCTTAACTGCTATCACAGCTGAAGTGTGGGAACTGTGAGTGACAAGGCTTTATGTTCCCAAAAATCAATTAGATAACCAACTAGGAGAGTTAGTAAGCAGTCTAACCCAATTAACTATATAGCAAAGATGAAATGGTCATAATCCTAATTATAATTTTTAAAAGGGTGGACCGGTAAGCCAACGGAAGGCCTCGGTCAGATGACCAAAAGCTCCAGCTGTGGGTCATCATAAGACCCGCGTCAGGAAACACTTGTCCTGTTTCCCGATGAATCTTACCTAACAGGGCCAACAACAGTAGGGAAACATGCCCATTGTCTCCACGAGCCCCAGGATGGAACCCGGGTCTTTTGGCTGTGAGCCAAAGGCACTATCACCGAGTTATGAGCCAAAAAGAACGAAAACAGAAGACAGAAAAGAAACCTTTCGTCTGTACAACTACCAAGTACATACTACACATGATCAACAATGTGAACCTCTGTGTTAGATAAAACACCTAATGTTATAAAAACAAAAGTTATCTTTGCTATATCTCGTTATCCAGGGTTATCTGCTAACAGTTGTATATCCACGACGCACAAAATGAAATGAGATGCATACAACAACAAAGGGTGTATTTACACACCTCTGTTATTTATAACGATAAACCTTATAGGTATTTATCACTGCACTGTTGTATATACCATTGTTTCTTATGACAAATTGTGTATGTATATATCATTGTTATTTATAACAAATAGGGTGCGTATATACCTGTATACTGACAGTTTTTACTTACCTGGAGAGGGTTTCAGAGGTCAACGCCCCTGCGGCCAGGTCTGAGACCAGGCCTCATGGTGGATCAGGGTCTGATCAAAGATAATTTGCAGTTACGGGAAACTTTAGACATCGCCTGAACAACAAGCTTGTTCAAGCCAGAGGCTTGAACAAGCTTGTTGTTCAATTCCAACCTGAAGTTCGTGTCTTTATTACGAATAAAAGGGGAATGTGGGTGGCGCGTGTACCCACGAGTGACGCTCAAGCGGCGGCTGGGGGAGACCGGTTTATGAATACCGTTGAGTGGGTCTCTGGCCCCCAGAGCCGCAACAGCGCTATTTCGGCGTACCGTTATTCGTGAGGAGCGGCCGGGAATACTGCCATGCCGGTGGAGGGCTCTTGATTTTAGGATATGGAGCAGGCCTTTCCCCCCTCTTTGGACAAGCTGGTGACGCCATGTTAGAAGACCTCTACAACCGGAGGCGTCACATGACGTGACCTCTACAACTGGAGCTGGTGAGGGGCTCTTGATCTAGGGAATTGGATCTGTGCTCCAGTTCCTTGAATTGACCCTAAATGCCTTCAGCCCCCCCCCCCCGGCGCTGTATAGTTCCTGCGGGTTTAGCGCTCCCCATAATCTACAACTGGAGAGGACACATTACGTGACCTATACAACTGGAGGTGACATGACGTGACCTCTCCAGCAAGAGACATGCGTGACGTGGTTTTCGAACCTTTAAATTTTGAGGTTTGTCCCAGGTATCCCCGTTATGGAGACTTTCTAAGTATCCCCCACTTCCGAAGAGACACTGAGTATCCCTCTTTCTGGAGAGCCTTAATTGCCGTCTCGGTAAACTAAGTACACCAAGTATCCATCATCCGACGGATACTTTACATTAATCTAAAGCGGTATATTGCAAACAAAATGTGTAAACTATATCAGTTGCAACCTGAGTTCTTGCATGTTTCTCTGTTCATACAATGGTATAAGCCAGGACTAAGCCACTTACCTGGAGTAGGAGAGAGGGAGAGAGTTCTTCTCGGCTTGAGTGTGATTCTCCTGCCTGTGAGGGTGCCCAGATCCACGCCCGTGCCCACGCCTGTATCGGCGTGGGCGGCCTCGGGGGCATTGTGAGAGACATGGTTTCCAGTATGGGCGTCCCCTCTGTGGATGTCCTCGGTGGGTTCCTGGGGCTCGAGTGTGGGTGCCGTGGGTTGGACGTGGAGGGTTTGAGCGGGCAGGGTGAAGAGAGCAGTGGCCATGGTGATGTTTTGTGGTGGTGGTGGTGGTGATAGTAGTTGTGGTGGTAGTGGTGATGATGCTTGAGTACACCTGGGATGGTCATTACATGGTTCAAGCGCCGCTTCTTCTGTAATTGAGGAAAAAGCTGGTTAGTGTTGCAAACTGAGAGGATTAGTAGGGATTTACGGAGAAGAGAATGAAGTGGGCGGAGAATTGTCCAATACTTAAAACAAGAAAAATCAGAAATAAGGCGACTGTGAAACAATGAACAGTCGACCGTTTGACTGTCTTACCAATAAACACAAATTAAAATAATCCAGAAAATACACAGATATAAACACTTTCCCATACGGCCATTTCTTGGTCTGAGTTGAGCCCCCCAAGGGAGGTTCCTTGATGTTGGTGAGGGGCTCTTGATCTAGGGAATTGGATTTATGCTCTATTTCTCTAAATTAAGCCTGAATGCCTTCCATTCTTCACCTCCCCTATGGGTTTAGCACTTCCTATGATAAAACCAGGTCCAAGCTTCAACGTAGGTTTCTATATCCCATGCTGACATCTCCCACCCATGCTGGCATCTCTCACCCATGCTGACATCTCCCACCCATGCTGGCATCTCTCACCCATGCTGACATCTCTCACCCATGCTGGCATCTCTCACCCATGCTGACATCTCTCACCCATGCTGGCATCTGTCACCCATGCTGACATCTCTCACCCATGCTGGCATCTGTCACCCATGCTGACATCTCTCACCCCTGCTGACATCTCCCACCCCTGCTGACATCTCTCACCCATGCTGACATCTCTCACCCATGCTGACATCTCCCACCCATGCTGACATCTCTCACCCATGCTGGCATCTCTCACCCATGCTGACATCTCTCACCCATGCTGACATCTCTCACCCCTGCTGACATCTCCCACCATTTGGTGTTGGTGGGAGGCACAGTGCCTGCACTCTGAAGGACCAGTGAGGATGTAGCTGGCAGGGTTATCTGAACTGTCATCGTAGCACTTCTCTGGCAAGACAGCTATTGCAGGAACGATGGTGAATGCTTCTTTTCTGGGCCACTTTGGTGGGAGACGGCTGGTGTGATTGATGTTAGGCATCCACTGCCCTGATGTGGATCAACCACTGTCTTGAGGTGGATCAACTACTGTCTTGAGGTGGATCAACCACTGTCTTGAGGTGGATCAACCACTGTCTTGAGGTGGATCAACCACTGTCTTGAGGTGGATCAACCCCTGCCTTGAGGTGGATCAACTATGTCTTGAGGTGGATCAACCACTGTCTTGAGGTGGATCAACAACTGTCTTGAGGTGGATCAACCACTGTCTTGAGGTGGATCAACCACTGTCTTGAGGTGGATCAACCCCTGCCTTGAGGTGGATCAACTATGTCTTGAGGTGGATCAACCACTGTCTTGAGGTGGATCAACCACTGTCTTGAGATGGATCAACCACTGTCTTGAGGTGGATCAACCACTGTCTTGAGGTGGATCAATCACTGTCTTGAGGTGGATCAACCCCTGCCTTGAGGTGGATCAACTATGTCTTGAGGTGGATCAACCACTGTCTTGAGGTGGATCAACCCCTGCCTTGAGGTGGATCAACTATGTCTTGAGGTGGATCAACCACTGTCTTGAGGTGGATCAACCACTGTCTTGAGATGGATCAACCACTGTCTTGAGGTGGATCAATCACTGTCTTGAGGTGGATCAATCACTGTCTTGAGGTGGATCAACTACTGTCTTGATGTGGATCAACCACTGTCTTGAGGTGGATCAACTACTGTCTTGAGGTGGATCAACTACTGTCTTGAGGTGGATCAACCACTGTCTTGGGGTGGATCAACCCCTGCCTTGGGGTGGATCAACCCCTGCCTTGAGGTGGATCAACTATGTCTTGAGGTGGATCAACCACTGTCTTGAGGTGGATCAACCACTGCCTTGATGTCTTGAGGTGGATCAACCACTGTCTTGAGGTGGATCAATCACTGGCTTGAGGTGGATCAACCCCTGCGTTGAGGTGGATCAACTACTGTCTTGAGGTGGATCAACCACTGTCTTGAGGTGGATCAACCACTGTCTTGAGGTGGATCAATCACTGGCTTGAGGTGGATCAACCCCTGCGTTGAGGTGGATCAACTACTGTCTTGAGGTGGATCAACCACTGTCTTGAGGTGGATCAACTATGTCTTGAGGTGGATCAACCACTGTTTTGAGGTGGATCAACCCCTGCCTTGAGGTGGATCAACTATGTCTTGAGGTGGATCAACCACTGTCTTGAGGTGGATCAACCACTGTCTTGAGGTGGATCAACCACTGTCTTGAGGTGGATCAACCACTGTCTTGAGGTGGATCAACCACTGTCTTGAGGTGGATCAATCCCTGCCTTGAGGTGGATCAACTACTGTCTTGAGGTGGATCAACCACTGTCTTGAGGTGGATCAACCCATGCCTTGAGGTGGATCAACTACTGTCTTGAGGTGGATCAACCACTGTCTTGAGGTGGATCAACCACTGTCTTGAGGTGGATCAACTACTGTCTTGAGGTGGATCAACCACTGTCTTGAGGTGGATCAACACCACCTAGAAGACCCATCAGCCTGCAGCAAGACAGAACCAGTTGTATTTCCTGCACAGACAACACTTCTGATAATTGCCACGAGTCTGAGAAACTTCCTTTGATATACCTTTGATGAATTTCGAGAGTTTTTTTCCATTCCCGAAGCCAGACCTGGTCAATACTGTTGGTGGCCTGATGGACCACACAGCCATCAACTACAGCTGTAGTGAAGAGGTCTGTCACTCCCCCACCACTAGATATATACTCTCATTCTCTAATTAGCGTCTCTGTGGTTTAAAATTGGGCAAGTTTAAGAAACCAGACAGTGCAAGTTTGAGCTTAGGAACAGCAATTGACTGACTTCAGAATCAATTGTTAACTCGATGTTTCTGATATCTTCTGGTAAGATGTTGAATAATTTTGGGCCAAGGATGTTGATACAGTGCTCCCTTATTGTGCCCACTGTAAACCTGCTTTTCCCTGGGTTTATTTTGCACTTCCATATCTCTCACTCCAGTATGTTGTTATGGCAGTGTGCAGATTTGGGACCAGGCCCTCCAGTACTTTCCAGGTATGTACTATCATGTATATCTCCTCCGCTCCAGTGAGTACATATTTAAGACTTTAAGACGTTACAATTTAAATATTTTACTGGCTCTATTTAGGCCGTTAACGATTTCTGCGTCAGTACCAGCCCTGATATTTCTGATGCCCTAAACGGGGCAGTCAACACAACAAATAAGAGAGCACAAGCGATTTAAAATGTATTGCCGTTGACATTGCAAATAAACTTTTTAAATTAATTGGTATGTAAAAACCCTTGTATATAAAGAGAGAGAGAGCGAGAGAGAGAAAGAGAGAGAGCGAGAGAGAGAGAGAGAGAGAGAGAGAGAGAGAGAGAGCAATGACAAGTAGGATCATTATTCGTGATGGCACATCGTGGCACACGCATCACTCAGCATATTTACTCCCCACATTTCTCCTGCGACTCCACAAACTATAATATACCGATTCACTCCTCTGAATTATACATCTTGTATATAGCTTTCTAAACTAGGAGTGTTTCAGTGGCGGCGCGGTGCAAGGAAGGTGCCATCCCCCCCCCATCCTCTGTCTGGACTCACGCAAAAGATTGTAGTTGCGGGTTTCTAATGTAGCCAGACAGCGATGATGATATGAAGCCACTCAGAAGGTCCACCCATCAGACTTACTACTCAGAATACAGTTTCTGATCAATTGAACTGTGGTACCTGTGTCTGATCGATACTTTGGCACTAATATCCAGAAGACAAATGTAGGGATATATATATATATATATATATATATATATATATATATATATATATATATATATATATATATATATAAGACTGTAAATGTCTTGGCTGGTAAATAATGTTCTAGGTCCATTAGTATTACAGTCATGTCATGTAGCAGCGCTAAACCAGTAGGGGTCATATTGTTTCTGGAAAGTGTTAAGCAATGAAACTGGATTCGGAGGGAGGAGGGGTATCTCCATGCGCCTGGATCCAGAGCTCTTCCCCAGCATGAAGGTATTCCTCCCTGGAAGACATCAGCGCCACCATAGTAGACTGGGAACACTGTTTTTGTTTGAATTAATGTAGACATCTATGTGTTCACCCTACCACCAGAGGCCCTCAGTAATGTAGTAGACACCTATGTGCTCAACACACCACCAGAGGCCCTCAGTAATGTAGTAGACACCTATGTGCTCAACACACCACCAGAGGCCCTCAGTAATGTAGTAGACACCTATGTGCTCAACACACCACCAGAGGCTCTCACTCACTAATGTAGTAGACGCCTATGTGCTTAACACACCACCAGAGGCTCTCACTAATGTAGTAGATGCCTATGTGCTTAACACACCACCAGAGGCTCTCACTCACTAATGTAGTAGATGCCTATGTGCTTAACACACCACCAGAGGCTCTCACTCACTAATGTAGTAGACACCTATGTGCTTAACACACCACCAGAGGCTCTCACTCACTAATGTAGTAGACGCCTATGTGCTCAACACACCACCAAAGGCTCTCACTAATGTAGTAGACACCTATGTGCTTAACACACCACCAAAGTCTCTCACTCACTAATGTAGTAGACGCCTATGTGCTTAACACACCACCAAAGCTCTCACTCACTAATGTAGTAGACGCCTATGTGCTTAACACACCACCAGAGGCTCTCACTCACTAATGTAGTAGACGCCTATGTGCTTAACACACCACCAGAGGCTCTCACTCACTAATGTAGTAGACACCTATGTGCTTAACACACCACCAAAGTCTCTCACTCACTAATGTAGTAGACGCCTATGTGCTTAACACACCACCAGAGGCTCTCACTCACTAATGTAGTAGACGCCTATGTGCTTTACACACCACCAGAGGCTCTCACTCACTAATGTAGTAGACGCCTATGTGCTTTACACACCACCAGAGGCTCTCACTCACTAATGTAGTAGACGCCTATGTGCTTAACACACCACCAGAGGCTCTCACTCACTAATGTAGTAGACACCTATGTGCTTAACACACCACCAGAGGCTCTCACTCACTAATGTAGTAGACACCTATGTGCTTAACACACCACCAGAGGCTCTCACTCACTAATGTAGTAGACGCCTATGTGCTTTACACACCACCAGAGGCTCTCACTCACTAATGTAGTAGACGCCTATGTGCTTAACACACCACCAGAGGCTCTCACTCACTAATGTAGTAGACGCCTATGTGCTTAACACACCACCAGAGGCTCTCACTCACTAATGTAGTAGACGCCTATGTGCTTAACACACCACCAGAGGCTCTCACTCACTAATGTAGTAGACGCCTATGTGCTTAACACACCACCAGAGGCTCTCACTAATGTAGTAGATGCCTATGTGCTTAACACACCACCAGAGGCTCTCACTCACTAATGTAGTAGACACCTATGTGCTAACACACCACCAGAGGCTCTCACTCACTAATGTAGTAGACGCCTATGTGCTAACACACCACCAGAGGCTCTCACTCACTAATGTAGTAGACGCCTATGTGCTTAACACACCACCAGAGGCTCTCACTCACTAATGTAGTAGACGCCTATGTGCTTAACACACCACCAGAGGCTCTCACTAATGTAGTAGATGCCTATGTGCTTAACACACCACCAGAGGCTCTCACTCACTAATGTAGTAGACACCTATGTGCTTAACACACCACCAGAGGCTCTCACTCACTAATGTAGTAGACGCCTATGTGCTTAACACACCACCAGAGGCTCTCACTCACATTACTACACAACTGTAAACGTTCTGATGCAGTTCATGGCTGCAATTACCCCGTTATTATTATTAAAAAAAAGAACATTAGAGCGTGAGGAAAGAAGACAACAGGAAGTCCCGAGTTCTTGCTGTTAGTGGTTAATTCTTTGAGAACGCCTGAGCCAATCAACTAGCAGGAACCAAGGGAGCCGTATTCCTAGACCCGCAATTGGTTAAAAATCTTTGGAGGGAAATTCGCCCTGGCCAATCCCGTTCAAGAGCCCAGGCCGTAGTAATGATGCAGTTGGCTAGAGACTTACCTCTGGTTTACCTGTGCTACAGTTTATTTCTTGATTTCGGAAATTAGAATGAAATATAACTGGGGCGGATACTGTGCCTCGAGGAACAGCGTTTCACCATGGCAGCCTCTGATTTTGGCGGGAAACCTCTGATTTTGGCGGAAAAACCTGATTTTAGCGAGAAACTTTTTGATTTTGGGCGGGAAAACCTCTTATTTTTGGCGGGAAACCCTTTGATTTTGACGGGAAGAGCTGCCCCCCTTCCTCTCAGTAACCAATCAGGAGCCAGTCCCGTCACTTTGACCATCTCAAAGAAAAATGTCTTCTCATGCCCTCAATTACTTTCCGTGGCTAATTTTTATACTCTTCATGCTGTTTGTTTCTCAACTCCCCCCTCCCTGCATGTGTTATTTCGTGTGTCAAAGAGTAGAACAGAGAAAGAGAGAGAGAGAGCGGCGGTGGTTGCCTTCAAGGCTGCCGGAATAACGGAAGCCAAAATGACAAGCAGTTGAATTCACTCTCTTTCCCACCTCTTTGAAGTAACCTCGTCATTGTGGCTGAGTGGAAACCTCTTGATGCTGCCAAGAAAGATGGCAAGCGAATGTTTCGGGCGCCCTCTGCAACTCCAAAAGACACTACAATATACAAATAACCCGCTCATAGGAAAATTAATCTTATGACGACGTTTCGGTCCCACTCGCACCATTAGCTGGTCACTAGTTAATTATCCAAGTGGGACCGAAACATCGTCTTAACTTTTACACACCTTTTCGAGGCTAAAGGACTGATCATTTCATTACTAGTTCCTCTTTTCCATCGTTTCCAGTATTTAATCTGTGTATTCTATTCAAATAAAGCCACTGGCTTGGCGAGGCGTCTCCACATAGCTGTCTTATTCATTATCTTCCCCAGGCTCTCCTGGGGAACCCAACAGACCCTCTGCTGTAACCCAAAGGTACTTTTTTAAACCACTGAGCGATGGCTCCTGGACTCCCCCATGGTGACTTAGGAGTATTAAAACACGGTAAACAAATCTCGTGGATAATTTTTCGTTAATTATCAAAAGGCTTTTATTTAAAACCTGTTTGGGGCTCAACACAGAGTGAGGCTCAACACAGAGTGGGGCTCAACACAGAGTGAGGCTCAACACAGAGTGGGGCTCAACACAGAGTGAGGCTCAATACAGTGTGAGGCTCAACACAGAGTGAGGCTCAACACAGAGTGGGGCTCAACACAGAGTGAGGCTCAACACAGAGTGGGGCTCAACACAGAGTGAGGCTCAACACAGAGTGGGGCTCAACACAGAGTGAGGCTCAACAGCAACACAGAGTGAGGCTCAATACAGTGTGAGGCTCAACACAGAGTGAGGCTCAACACAGAGTGAGGCTCAACACAGAGTGAGGCTCAACACAGAGTGAGGCTCAACACAGAGTGGGGCTCAACACAGCTTTCTCGTGTATTTTCTTCGTTCTTCTTCAGAGTGCGACATTAGGATCCAAATAGAGTAAAAAATGAACTAGACAGAATAAAAGAGAAAGGAGAATAGCAAGAGAGTTTCGTAATGTAACTTCCTCTCTCTCTCTCTCTCTCTCTCTCTCTCTCTCTCTCTCT
Organism: Cherax destructor; assembly: GCA_009830355.1. NCBI lineage: Eukaryota > Metazoa > Arthropoda > Malacostraca > Decapoda > Parastacidae > Cherax > Cherax destructor. Next base: position 94,551 of record WNWK01001713.1, read on the forward strand.
CTCTCTCTCTGGTTGCAATAAGATATTCGTGTTGTGAAAAGTTTCCTAAGGTCATGCAATTTTGTCACGTATTTATATGCTATTATGTTTGTGGAGGGAGAGAGAGAGAGAGAAAGAGAGAGAGAGAAGAGAGAGAGAGAGAGAGAGAGAGAGAGAGAGAGAGATTGGGATATGCAACATCTATGTCTCATTTCGAGCATCAGACACTGCACATCAGAGTACAGAGAGCTTTCAATGTCTGTATTTGTTAAGCCATTAAGAGTCAAGCATCTGAACTGATGGGTATGTTTGAACTCCTGGGAAAGTAGGCGATAAAGATACATCATAATTTACTCTAGGAAAATTCTAGAGAGACTGTTTACGGACCTGCACCCTGAAATCGTGCCATTATGACAGCAAGACACATGGCACTGCGTGTCATGTGTTTTGCTGAGTGTACAAGGAGCGAACTAAGGTTTCAGGGGACCAGGACTTTTCAGCATCATCCCTTCATGCATAATGAGGAAGATTACCAATACATTCGAGCCTGGTCCATGGCCGGGCTCCGGGAATAGAAAGACTCTCGAGACTCATTCAGGGTATACACTCCTAGCTGGCTTTAAGAAAGAACTTGATAATCTTCTCAAATTCCTTTATGATCAGCCAGGCTGTGGTGCCAACACCAACAGCTTGGCTGACCAACCATACCGTCAGGGGGATGAATCTCTTCCCACCCACCATGATCACCAGCACCACCACCACAGCCACCACCACCACCACAGCCACCACCACCACCACCACAGCCACCACCACAGCCACCACCACCACCACAGCCACCACCACAGCCACCACCACAGCCACCACCACCACCACAGCCACCACCACCACCACCACAGCCACCACCACCACAGCCACCACCACCACCACAGCCACCACCACCACAGCCACCACCACCACCACCACCACAGCCACCACCACCACAGCCACCACCACCACAGCCACCACCACCACCACCACCACAGCTACCACCACCACCACCACCACCACAGCCACCACCACCACCACAGCCACCACCACCACCACAGCCACCACCACCACCACCACCACAGCCACCACCACACCACCACAGCCCACCACCACCCAGCCACCACCCCACCCGCCACCCCCACCACCACCACCACAGCCACCACCACCACAGCCACCACCACCACCACAGCCACCACCACCACCACAGCCACCACCACCACAGCCACCACCACCACACACCACCACCACCACAGCCACCACCACCACAGCCACCCACCACCACCACCACCACCACCACCACCACACGCACACCACCACCACAGCCACCACCACAGCCACCACCACCACCACCACCACAGCCACCACCACCACCACAGCCACCACCACCACCACAGCCACCACCACCACAGCCACCACCACCACCACCAGCCACCACCACCACCACCACCACCACCAGCCACCACCACCACCACAGCCACCACCACCACAGCCACCACCACCACCACCACCCCCACCACCACCACCACCACCACCACCACCACAGCCACCACCACCACCACAGCCACCACCACCACCACCACAGCCACCACCACCACCACAGCTACCACCACCACCACCACAGCCACCACCACCACCACAGCCACCACCACAGCCACCACCACCACAGCCACCACCACCACCACCACAGCCACCACCACCACCACAGCCACCACCACCACCACCACAGCCACCACCACCACCACAGCCACCACCACAGCCACCACCACCACAGCCACCACCACCACCACAGCCACCACCACCACCACAGCCACCACCACCACAGCCACCACCACCACCCACCCAGCCACCACCACCACCACCACCACCACACACACCACACCCACCACCACACAGCCCACCACAGCCACCACCACCACCACAGCCACCACCACCACAGCCACCACCACCACCCACCCTCTCTCAACATCATTCGTAATCAACTGACCGTAGTTCCTACACACTCCCTCTCTGCCTCGTTCTTGTACCAGTCCCAGACCAAGCCTGCTGGTAGATGGGTTGATCACTGAGGCTGTTGGTGCTAGTGGCACGCAGTCCAGCGACTGCACTTCAGCGCGGCTGGTCAGCAACTGACTTTAGGAGAGTCTCAAGTTGTCTCTTGCAGACAGTCAGGGGTCTTGCAAACAGTCAGGGGTCTTGCAGACAGTCAGGGGTCTTGCAAACAGTCAGGGGTCTTGCAGACAGTCAGGGGTCTTGCAGACAGTCAGGGGTCTTGCAGACAGTCAGGGGTCTTGCAGACAGTCAGGGGTCTTGCAGACAGTCAGGGGTCTTGCAGACAGCCAATAGTCTTGCAGATAGCCAGGGGCCTTGCAGACAGCCAGGAGTCTTAAAGACAGCCAGGAGTCTTGAAGACAGCCAGGAGTCTTGAAGACAGCCATGAGTCTTGCAGACAGCCAGGGGCCTTAGAGACAGCCAGGAGTCTTGCAGACAGCCAGGAGTCTTGCAGACAGTCAGGGGGTCTTGCAGACAGCAATGAGTCTTGCAAACAGCCAGGAGTGTGTTACAAACTTTTCTTATGCATAAAGGGAGGATGTTGAGGAGTCTTGGTCCCTTTACATTCAATGTGTTCTCAGTGTACTCATCGGGCCCCTGCTTTTCACGCCATTCAGCGCCGGCCGATAAGGCAATCAGGTTGGATCCGAGGAAGGAAGGAGGTAGGTAGGAATGAAGGTAGGTCTGATCCACAGCCACACAGGAATCCTCCAGTAGCGCACACCGCAGCGGGTATATCCTGCTTCCGCTTGACCGTCTTCAGGACAATAAACAGCGAGTCGGTCATTTCAGCGACCTGCCTCAACAACCACCGTTATTTAAGGCCCAAAATGGTTCCGTGGTTAAAATGGAATTAATTGAAGGTGAGACGTAATTTGCGACTGTTGACGGTGTAGGTGCGCGCGCGCGCGCGGCCCAAAACAACAACAACACTAAAATGACGTCATAACTCACCAGTGTGGGAATGTTGAGGCTTGTGCGTGCGTGTGTGTGCGTGTGTGTGTGCGTGCGTGTGTGGTGTGTGTGTGTGTGTGTGTGTGGTGTGTGTGTGTGTGCGTGTGTGGTGTGTGTGTGTGTGTGTGTGCGTGTGTGGTGTGTGTGTGTGTGTGTGTGTGTGTCTAGCAAGTCCCGTGGCCTGGTAGGCAACGCTCTCGCCTCACACGCTGAGTGTCCATGGTGCGTGTTTCCTTACACCTGCTGCCTCTGTTCACCTAGCAAGCAAGCAAGTACGTAGGTACCTGGGTGTTAGTCGACTGGCGTAGGTGGCATCCTGGGGGATAAGACTGAAGGACCACAATGGAAATAAGACAGACAGTCCTCGATGACGCACTGACTTTCTTGAGTTATCCCAGACTTTGTGACACTGGGATATCACTGGGATATCCCCTCCTATCCCTTGCTCTCTTGCAATATCGCACAAATGTGTGAAAAATCTAGAGACAAAATTTCAAGCCCAATGTGGTTTGTTCTGCTGTAAAGGTAAGATCATAGTGAGAAAAAGTTTGACGTGGCGTCAAGTGGTGTGTTTACTTGATCAGCTGTTACAGGGTTCCCACACTGTCTCTCTGCCCACCTGTTGTGTGTACCTTCCCTGAAGGGATCCAGGGAAGGTAAGGAGGGATCCAGGGAAGAGAAGGAGGGATCCAGGGAAGGAAGGAGGGATCCAGGGAAGGAAGGAGGGATCCAGGGAAGGAAGGAGGGCTCCAGGGAAGGAAGGAGCGATCCAGGGAAGGTAAGGATGGATCCAGAGAGTCAGGGAAGGAATATTTTACAAGATTCTACAGCTTACAAACGCCCTCCATCAACTCTCAGGTCACAGAAGATGAACGTCACTGTTCACAAATGAACAATAATGAACAGGATATAAGCATCTCAAAGATCTTCCTTAACCTCCTCCTTTCTTCTCATTATCCTTTCATCTCGCATTATTACTGTTTGTCTCTTCAGTTTTTCCTGTGTGTGGGAGAGGTCACCCTAAGAGATGGTAATTCCCAGGTGATAGTGACTCCAGCTCTGCTCGAAGGAAACCTTTGAAGCTATTGTAGCTATTGAACTATTGCTGGAATAACTGACGGCATCAGCACTGCCTCACAGTGTCAGCACAGGCTGACACTGCTGACACATCCTGTGTGAGGGAATATGACAGTGAAACACGGGCTAGCTTTTGTTCCCACTGTGTAACTATCATATAGAATAGTGTAGCACCACACTGCTGGTGTTGCCACTGCGTAACTATCATATAGAATAGTGTAGCAACACACTGCTGATGTACACAGACAAGTGTCTTCAAAGATTACGAAATAGATTCAAAACAAAGGTCAAGGAAGCGATGCATTAAGATTATCGATAAAATCTTTGTTTACATTAAGTAAACACTTTCACTCTACTGAGTGCTACTTAATGCTTCTTATTTCTGTAGCATCTACCTTCCTATCTACCTACCTGTCTACCTACCTGTCTACCTACTTAGTAAAGTTTTTTTTGATGCTTACCACATTAATTTTCAAATTTCGTTTGACGAAAGATACTGTGTGGGGGGAAGCTTCAAGTGGGATCGAACCCCGGGTCAGCCAGGAGGCTGCTACACACCTGTACCACACCTGTGGAAAGATGGTACCAGGATGTTTGCTTGAGTGTCTTGTTTAGCTTGTTTGGTGCTCTGAGTAACACTGTAGTCATATTAATCTGCCTCTCTCTCTCTCTCTCTCTCTCTCTCTCTCTCTCTCTCTCTCTCTGTCTCTGCTTCTGTCTGTCTGTCTGTCTCTCTCTGTCTCTGCTTCTGTCTGTCTGTCTCTCTCTCTCTCTCTCCCTGGCACTCCCAACACAGGCACTCTTGCTTCCTCCTCCAAGTGCCACTTAGAAGCTACGAGTGGTGCGGGTGGGGTGGAGTGTGTGGTGAATCGGGCGCCTTGACATCTCGAGGTGGACCTCAGACTTGGGTCAAGATGTCCTTCCTCTTGAAGTGACGTCACTGTGCACTGTTTCAGGATCCTCGAGGAGCTGGTGAAGGGCGAGGTGGAGGACGAGCTGGTGGAGGTTAAGGTGGGACAAGTGCACTACCCCACAGCTTCAGTGGGCAGTCTGTTCCACTCATCTGTAAGTCTGTTTAAAAAATATATAATTATTCCCACGTTTGTGTGTTAGCTCTTGCCTCGGAGTTGCGTGCCTTTGTTTTGAATGACTGAATCCCTTGGTACTTGAAGCGGGTCTTGTGTGAGCGTATCAGCTTTGAATAGGAGCTCCTACACTCTTTTATGGAGAGAGATAGAGAGAGAGAGAGAGAGAGAGAGAGAGAGAGAGAGAGAGAGAGAGAGAGAGAGAGAATGCGTTTAAAGAAGACACACGTACACACACGTATCCCAAAAACATACGCATACATAAATTCCTAAACACACACACACACATACATACATCCCAAAACACACACACACACACTCACCAGAAGCTATGACTCGACCCCTGCAACCACAACTAGGTGAGTACATACATTCCAAAACACACACACACACACACATCCCAAAACACACATATACATGCATCCTAAAACACACACACTTACATCTATCCCAAAACACCCACCCACACACACACACACACACACACACACACACACACACACACCCCACTCACACACACACAAACATTGACACAAAGGCACGCACACCTCCTCAAACACATAGAAGCGAGGCAGTATTGAAGGTGTTGTAAAAAACACGGGGAGGTTACCCACTGCACACACACACACACACACACACACACACACACCACAGGGATGTTAGAAAGTATTTCTTCAGTCACAGAGTTGTCAGGAAGTGGAATAGTCTGGGAAGTGATGTAGAAGGGAGGCAGGATCCATACATAGCTTTAAGGAGAGGTATGATATAGCTCATGGAGTGGGTAGAGTGACCGAGTAGCGGCCAGTGAAGAGGCGGAGGCCAGGAGCTGTGAATCGACCCCTGCAACCACAATTAGGTGAGTACAACTAGGTGAGTACACACGCACACACACACACACACACTGTTAAAACATACAGGCAAACAGAGGTGAACGGGAAACGTAGGAATCGTAGGAGAAGCTTGTAAGATTCATCTGGCCGTCTTACGTGTCCGTAAGACAGGAGGGAAGGCCTGCAATTCCCTCCAGAGTGCAAAACTTTTAACAGGCTTCCGTTTGACGGTAGTGACGGCAGTGCTTCTCTTTCCCAGGCAACGGGAACGCCGTTAAACGACCGTTACACTGCTGCAAAACGCTTTGCGCTGTTAAACGACCATAAAATTGAAGAATGATCTGCAAACAGTATTTTGAAGTATATGAAGTCGATGTTAGGTAACAGGAGATGTCACTGAGTGTACTTGTTCTTCACACGGACACGGACGAACGGGGACACGAACGTAGCCCCGGACAAGGGTTATGCTATGGGGGGAACGCTAAACCCAGGGGGAAGAGGATTGCTCCATGAGAGTGGAGGGAAGATGCAAAGTCCCTGGATCAAGAACCCCCTCAAGGGAGCTACGGACGAATGTAGCGACGGACGAACGTAGCCACGGACGAACGTTTTCTCAAGTGAACACAGTCACGGTCATTACCTACATCCATACGTGTAACCTGCCTAGCATGGGCCAGTAGGCCTTCTGCAGAACTCCTTATGTTCTTATGTAATCCACATAAACTAAGAACGACTAGGCTCAGTAGGCCTCTCTATTTCACCAGCATACCTGTCTGTGTCAGATATGAACCTCATACCTGACATAGAGACAGCAGTCATAGCACTGTGTCATCCTGTGAAGATAATACTGGAATCTGTACGATAGTGTCATCCATAGAAGACACAGCCAGTCTCCAAGATGATGTCTTCCAGTGGACCACTGATATAAACCAAGTCTTCCAGTGGACCACTGATATAAACCAAGTCTTCCAGTGGACCACTGATATAAACCAAGTCTTCCAGTGGACCACTGATATAAACCAAGTCTTCCAGTGGACCACTGATAGAAACCAAGTCTTCCAGTGGACCACTGATAGAAACCAAGTCTTCCAGTGGACCACTGATATAAACCAAGTCTTCCAGTGGACCACTGATATAAACCAAGTCTTCCAGTGGACCACTGATATAAACCAAGTCTTCCAGTGGACCACTGATAGAAACCAAGTCTTCCAGTGGACCACTGATATAAACCAAGTCTTCCAGTGGACCACTGATAGAAACCAAGTCTTCCAGTGGACCACTGATATAAACCAAGTCTTCCAGTGGACCACTGATATAAACCAAGTCTTCCAGTGGACCACTGATAGAAACCAAGTCTTCCAGTGGACCACTGATATAAACCAAGTCTTCCAGTGGACCACTGATAGAAACCAAGTCTTCCAGTGGACCACTGATATAAACCAAGTCTTCCAGTGGACCACTGATAGAAACCAAGTCTTCCAGTGGACCACTGATATAAACCAAGTCTTCCAGTGGACCACTGATATAAACCAAGTCTTCCAGTGGACCACTGATATAAACCAAGTCTTCCAGTGGACCACTGATATAAACCAAGTCTTCCAGTGGACCACTGATATAAACCAAGTCTTCCAGTGGACCACTGATATAAACCAAGTCTTCCAGTGGACCACTGATATAAACCAAGTCTTCCAGTGGACCACTGATATAAACCAAGTCTTCCAGTGGACCACTGATATAAACCAAGTCTTCCAGTGGACCACTGATATAAACCAAGTCTTCCAGTGGACCACTGACGACAATATGATGTTCACTGAGGACAAATTTCATTTATTACAAAATGGAGAGACCGAGGAAATAAAAACACGATGGTATATAAAAATCTTTGTAAACACAACACTCGAAGAGATGAACAAACGAAAAAGATTTAAGAGTGATAATGTCAGAGGATCTCACTTTCAAGGACCAACAACAGTGTCACTATCGCAAGGATGGATAATGAGAACCTTCAAAACAAGAGATGCCAAGCCAGTAATGATCCTCTACTTGGAGTCACTTCCGTTGTTTTGAGATACCCGGGGGTCAACGTTTTCGCGGCCTAGTCTTTGACCAGGCTTTGCGGTGGATCAGGGCCTGATCAATCAGGCTGTTACTCCTGGCCGCATGTAAACCAACGTGCGAACCCTCAGCTGAGGGACTGACCACCTCAAAACTACGTCTTCCAGGGTGATGGACTGATTACATCGTCTTCACATCTCTACTGCTCCTGCTGCCTCCTCTGCATTCGACCGAAGAAGCCTGCTGTGTAGGCGAAACATTTCGGAATAAAGATACCTAACTCTTGCACATGTGTCTCACTAATCAACCTGTCGTTATTGTATACACGTCGTGAACATGTCTCTCACCTTCTACAGTGTTTCAAGATTTAGTTCCTTTGGACTTTTTTTCTTAGAGCATTCGTCTTAATAATAATAATATGTTTAAAAGGAAGTGATAAACCCGTGCGGGGTCACACAGTGATAGTTTCCTGCAGCTCAGTATTGTAAACAATATAATTTGTTACGCTCTCTTGAATTTGCCGGAAACTGATTAAATCGACGCATCTGCATAATATATTTTGAATTTTTATCGATTGATTAAAAAATCTCCCGTTCAACAACAACAATAACTAACGATAATGAAATAATAATAATAATAATCAGCAAATATATTTTCATTTTACGGGTAACTCAGTTAAGTTTTAAACTATCAGGAAATGATCAGTAAAAGACGTTAAGAGCGGTGCGCAGTGATGACGATAAATAACAACAACATCAGGTCGTGACAGCGGCGAGGAAACAAGACAAAGCAACAAACACACGCACACCGTCAACAGTGTCACAGCGGAAGTTTGTGGCAACTTTGATAACGTTTATTGCAGAATTTATACTTCCATAAATTTTTCAAGCCACTCTTACTTTATTAATATGTAAATACTTCTAAAAATGACGAATGTACTTGATACTTATTTATCGTTTGAAATGTGATATTTTGTTTTCGAATAGATCTTAGGCTAGAAAAAATAATGAAAGAATAGTTATAAAGTGAGAGGTAGAAACTATGCTACTTACGCTCTCTGACTTTCCCGGCGTCAGGTCTGGTCGCTCCCTCGCCCTCCACACCGCTTATTTCCCCACCCATTTTTTACCACAACGACCACCTTTACGCTACGCCCACGCCTCCACAACCCCACTACCACCCACCACAACTCCTAAACAACTCGGAAAACAACCATCACTCTCTACGAGATCCGCAAAAATCAAATTAATTCTTCAGGTGAGAGAGAGAGAGGGGTTAGGTATATTATTGGAACCTTCCCTTCCGCCTAAGGGCTACAGGAAGTTTTAGCAGTTGAAAATACTGTATACGGTCTGCGGCTAATTACAAAAATCATTTCCGAGTGCGGGGCCAGCGTAAGCATTAATGGGTGTATTATGGCGCTTTTTTTAATGGGAGAAATGAATGGGTTGACCGTTATATATACTTCACCTTGGGATCACTTTGGGTCGAGATTAGATATTGTCGTGATAATTTAGGAAGGAAATACTTCTAAAAAATAATAACGAAGAAACTGAATGCATATTAGATGGAAATTATTTACACTTTGATATTGTAATAAAAGTATTATTAATTATAATATAATAAAAATATTACGAGTAGCTTGAAATGATAGTGATAATATTTCCATTATTATTATTATTAAACGTTGTTCTCTATCCTTCTCTCCTCTGTCCTTTACTAATTGAACTTCTCCAGTTTTCCTGTATTCTAATTCCATCCTACAAACAGGTCGATGACTGCTGGCAGCAGGTCGATGACTGCTAGTAGCAGATAGATGACTGCTGGCAGCAGGTAGATGACTGCTGGCAGCAGGTCGATGACTGCTATTAGCAGATAGATGACTGCTGGCAGCAGGTCGATGACTGCTAGTAGCAGATAGATGACTGTTAATAGCAGGTCGATGACTGATCGCAGCAGGTAGATGACTGATCGCAGTAGGTAGATGACTGCTGGCAGCAGGTAGATGACTGCTGGTAGCAGGTCGATGACTGCTGGCAGCAGGTAGATGACTGCTGGTAGCAGGTCAGTGCCTGCTGGTAGCAGAAGGTCTTAGTCATATGATGACCTGCAGCTGGAGCTTTCGGTCATCTGACCGAGGCCTTCCACTGGCCTTCCACTCCACCTCTTATAAAACTTATGATTTTGTTGATATCTGCATTTATTTATGTCTTATACTTAGGCGACTGTGGAATTTAACGTCTGTGTAACAATATCTCGGCTGTGGCCGTTGTTTGTGTCTGATGTGAGGATGAGAAACAGTGAAGGTGCTAGGACTGTGCCCTGGGGCACTCCACTGTTTACTTGGCTGAGACTTGCCTGTTTTATTGTCATTCTCTGTGTTCTGCTTGTTAGAACTCTGAGTATCTGTTTTCCAAGCTTTTTACCCGCTAATTCCTATCCTGAGGGATCTGCCTAGCATAGGCCAGTAGGCCTGCTGTATAAGAAAGAATGAGCACTGCAGCAGGCCTACTGGCCCATGTTAGGCAGGATCGACTCCAAGATGAAGTGTTCCTTCATTCTTATATTCCTGGTGTTCCTTCATTCTTATGTTCTTGGTGTTCCTTCATTCTTATATTCCTGGTGTTCCTTCATTCTTATGTTCCCGGTGTTCCCTCATTATTATGTTCTTATTTGTCTTGTGTTCCTATTAGGTAGTGATCACAGATGCACTTGAGATTATGATCATAGTTATATCGTGGCTGGAGGGGACACTGTGCTGGTCTGGGACCTTGAGTGGGAGGGGACACTGTGCTGGTCTGGGACCTTGAGTGGGAGGGGACACTGTGCTGGTCTGGGACCTTGAGTGGGAGGGGACACTGTGCTGGTCTGGGACCTTGAGTGGGAGGGGACACTGTGCTGGTCTGGGACCTTGAGTGGGAGGGGAGACTGTGCTGGTCTGGGACCTTGAGTGGGAGGGGACACTGTGCTGGTCTGGGACCTTGAGTGGGAGGAGACTGTGCTGGTCTGGGACCTTGAGTGGGAGGGAGACTGTGCTGGTCTGGGACCTTGAGTGGGAGGGAGACTGTGCTGGTCTGGGACCTTGAGTGGGAGGGACACTGTGCTGGTCTGGGACCTTGAGTGGGAGGGGAGACTGTGCTGGTCTGGGACCTTGAGTGGGAGGGGAGACTGTGCTGGTCTGGGACCTTGAGTGGGAGGAGACTGTGCTGGTCTGGGACCTTGAGTGGGAGGAGACTGTGCTGGTCTGGGACCTTGAGTGGGAGGGAGACTGTGCTGGTCTGGGACCTTGAGTGGGAGGGAGACTGTGCTGGTCTGGGACCTTGAGTGGGAGGGGACACTGTGCTGGTCTGGGACCTTGAGTGGGAGGGGACACTGTGCTGGTCTGGGACCTTGAGTGGGAGGGAGACTGTGCTGGTCTGGAACCTTGAGTGGGAGGGAGACTGTGCTGGTCTGGGACCTTGAGTGGGAGGGGACACTGTGCTGGTCTGGGACCTTGAGTGGGAGGGGACACTGTGCTGGTCTGGGACCTTGAGTGGGAGGGGACACTGTGCTGGTCTGGGACCTTGAGTGGGAGGGACACTGTGCTGGTCTGGGACCTTGAGTGGGAGGGGACACTGTGCTGGTCTGGGACCTTGAGTGGGAGGGGAGACTGTGCTGGTCTGGGACCTTGAGTGGGAGGGAGACTGTGCTGGTCTGGGACCTTGAGTGGGAGGGAGACTGTGCTGGTCTGGGACCTTGAGTGGGAGGGAGACTGTGCTGGTCTGGGACCTTGAGTGGGAGGGGACACTGTGCTGGTCTGGGACCTTGAGTGGGAGGGGACACTGTGCTGGTCTGGGACCTTGAGTGGGAGGGGACACTGTGCTGGTCTGGGACCTTGAGTGGGAGGGGAGACTGTGCTGGTCTGGGACCTTGAGTGGGAGGGGACACTGTGCTGGTCTGGGACCTTGAGTGGGAGGGGACACTGTGCTGGTCTGGGACCTTGAGTGGGAGGGAGACTGTGCTGGTCTGGGACCTTGAGTGGGAGGGAGACTGTGCTGGTCTGGGACCTTGAGTGGGAGGGGACACTGTGCTGGTCTGGGACCTTGAGTGGGAGGGGACACTGTGCTGGTCTGGGACCTTGAGTGGGAGGGGACACTGTGCTGGTCTGGGACCTTGAGTGGGAGGGGACACTGTGCTGGTCTGGGACCTTGAGTGGGAGGGGACACTGTGCTGGTCTGGGACCTTGAGTGGGAGGGAGACTGTGCTGGTCTGGGACCTTGAGTGGGAGGGAGACTGTGCTGGTCTGGGACCTTGAGTGGGAGGGAGACTGTGCTGGTCTGGGACCTTGAGTGGGAGGGACACTGTGCTGGTCTGGGACCTTGAGTGGGAGGGGACACTGTGCTGGTCTGGGACCTTGAGTGGGAGGGGAGACTGTGCTGGTCTGGGACCTTGAGTGGGAGGGGAGACTGTGCTGGTCTGGGACCTTGAGTGGGAGGGGACACTGTGCTGGTCTGGGACCTTGAGTGGGAGGGGAGACTGTGCTGGTCTGGGACCTTGAGTGGGAGGGGACACTGTGCTGGTCTGGGACCTTGAGTGGGAGGGGACACTGTGCTGGTCTGGGACCTTGAGTGGGAGGGGCACTGACCCCCCTCGAGATCTATACTCCAGGCAGACTGCATAATTTTGTCTCGTTTGAGTGTCCGTGATATGTTGACTTGAACAATCATCCTGGCTTGTGAGAATTATCCTGGCTTGTGCCTGTAACATTTCCCTTGTTGATGGTTGTTACGGACAGTGAACCTCTGCTGTTGTTGTGCTCTCTGCCTCTCCCAGTTCGAGTACCGCCATCCCTGGTACTCCAACAATCCGAGTACTTTGCTAATTGTTACTGGGATTGTACCACCTGACCAGCCGGACTGTTGGATTGCGTTTTGCTAGCAGTAACAGCCTGGTTGATTAGGCCCTGATCCACTGGTAGGCCTGGTGTGACAAGTGTCATACAAGTGTGACAACTCACAAACTGAGTAACGAAACTAGTAACTGGGAAAACAGAATCAGGTGGACAATCAATTGTCTATCAGATCGGTGCTCACAGTTGACAGAGTAACAACACAGTAGCATCAGGGACTGTCACAACAACATCAAAGACTGTCACAACAACATCAAAGACTGTCACAACAACATCAGGGACTGTCACAACAACATCAGGGACTGTCACAGTGAAAAGCTGTGTCCCTCAAGGCACAGTGCTCACCCCTGTCCTCATCTCTGACACTGCTGACAGAGATACGTAGATAAACACTGAACAGGGAAGGACTAGAGGCTACCGTCAGGACGCAGGACTATCGAGTACTACCTAGATAGCAAAGGATAGCACGGCATTACAGCATTCACCATTCCAATGGTAGACGATGTAGATTATAGACTGACATCCAATGCGGAGAGAAGTTTTGAAAGTCACCATACATAAAGGGGATTACCAATAGACCCCTGGCTGTCTTCAAGAAGGAGCTGGACAGATACCTAAAGTCAGTACCTGACCAGCCGGGCTGTGGTTCGTACGTCGTGTTGCGTGCGGCCAGCAGTAACAGCCTGGTTGATCGGGCCCTGATCCACCGGGAGGCCTGGTCGTGGACCGGGCCGCGGGGGCGTTGACCCCCCGGAAGACCCTTCAAGAAAACCAAGTCATCCAGTGGGCCATGGAAAACGCCAGCAAAATATATCCCCTCTGCTAGAAAAAACAAAGTAGGGGGGCGGTACGTCTCTTCAGGAGGACGAGGAGGAGGATAGAGACCACTGTAAGGTGTGAGTTACGTGGTCAGTCCTATCCCAGAGATTGGGTAGCACTAGTCCAGGCTCCTCTAGTGACGACTGGATCGACCAGTTTGTTGCTGCCAGCTCCCCGTACCTAGTCACCTCCTTCCTGGGCAGCCAGATGTTTCGTGGTGGCTGCCTGCAAGCAAGCCGTTGCTGTCTGCTTGAGCAGACATCTATTTCTGCTCTGTAGAGCTTTATCACGTCATTTTTTGCTCTGTGTAGGGCTTTAGATCGTGATAACTCATAGATAAAGCTCTAAGCAGGGTGAAACATGGCTTGAAAAGCTCTACACAGAGTGAAATGTGGCTTGACTAAAGCTCTACACAGTAAAAAACTAAATATTTCTTCTATCTCCCGGCAGTCAGTGGTCGATGATCTGATCTGCTTGCTTGTTCGTGTTAGCTGCACTCACCTCATGTTCGTGCTAGCTACATTCACCTCATGTTCATGCTAGCTGCATTCACCCCATGCTCCTGCTAGTTGCACTCACCTCAGCTAGCAGATTTCTGGACATAAAAAGAAAAAAAATCTACTAAGACAGTAATGTTGGGTCTCTGGTTGTTTCACAGGGGGCAGTGTTGGGTCCCTGGTTGTTCCACAGGGGGAAGTGTTGGGTCCCTGGTTGTTCCACAGGGGGAAGTGTTGGGTCCCTGGTTGTTCCACAGGGGGTAGTGTTGGGTCCCTGGTTGTTCCACAGGGGGTAGTATTGAGTCCCTGGTTGTTCCACAGGGGGTAGTGTTGGGTCCCTGGTTGTTCCACAGGGGGCAGTGTTGGGTCCCTGGTTGTCCCACAGGAAGACACTGGGAAGATTTGGACATATCGATGCTGAAATAAATGACAGGTTGTTGCAGCCTGACAGTGAGAGTGACAGAGGCAGTGAGAGTGACGAGGAGGGTGACAGAGGCAGAAAGGGGCGAGAGTAAGGGGTGAGAGTGAGGGGTGAGAGTGAGGGGTGACAGTGTGAGGTTAGTGTGGTGAAGAGTGTGGCTAGAGAGCAACCAGAGCCGCCTGGGAAGGAACCAGCCACCAAGGTGATGGATCTATATTGGTTAACCACCAGGGTGACCACACCCCCCCCTTTCATACCCCCATCCACCATGCCCACCACCATCACCATGCCCACCACGACCACGACCACCATACCCACCACCACTACCACCATACCCATCACCACCACCATACCCACTACCATCACCATCACGCCCTTCTATCCTCCATACACACATACACACACACAGAAGCTGTAAATCGACCCCTGCCACCACATATAGATGAGTTCACGTCACCGGGCCGGGAGCTGAGACTCGACTCATGCAACCACAAACAAATGCATTCAATAATAACACAGACCACCTCTACCTCTGTTCCTTGTGACCTCTCTTGACCTCCAGCGATGACCGTGACCTTCCAGGCGGCAAGGTATGAGGTCGCAGACTTACATGTTAGACGCGACATCGAGTATGCAGCGCCTGTGTGCAGCCCAATCCTGATTGTTATGCTGAAGACGCTGGAGAAAGTTCTGAGGTTTGATGTGTGACCTGCTGCTGCAGGTCCATGGCCAGGCCTCGCGGTGGATCAGGGCCTGATCAACCAGGTTGTTACTGCTGGCCGCACGTAAACCAATGTACGAACAACAACCCGGCTGGTCATGTACTGACTTAATAAATCTGCCCAGTTTCCTTTTAAAGACAGCCAGGGGTCTATTGGTAACCTCTCATATGTATGTTGGGAGGCTGTTGAACAGTCTTGGGCCCCTGACACTTTGTGTTTTCTCTTAGTGTACCCACGGCGCCCTTGCTTTTCGTTGGGGGTATGTTGTACCGCCTGTCAAGTCTTTTGCTTTCGTAGGGAGTGATTTCTTTGTGCAGGTTTGGGATGTATCTATGATGTATCTCTATCGCCTGCGCTCCAGTGAGTACAGGTCAAGTGACTTGCAACGTTCCCAGTAATTAAGGTGCTTGACTGAACATACACGTGGAGTGAAGGTTCTCTGTACATTCTGGAGAATGTACAGAGAATGTGGCTGTTAGTGTACAGCAGTAATCCAGCCTAGAGAGAACAAGTGACTTAAAAAAGGATCATCATTGGCTTGGCATCCCTTGTTTTGAAGGTTCTCATTATCCATCCCATCATTTTCCTCGTAGATGCGATAGTGACCCTGTTGTCTAAGATGCTTTCTAGAGAGTGCAAGCATGTTGTACTCTCTAGAGTGCAACATGCTTCCCAGAGAGTGCAAGGCGCTCTCTAGAGTACAACATGCTTCCCAGAGAGTGCAAGACGCATTTAAAAAAATAAACTTACATAAAAGGGTGAGTTTGGGGACCATCGTTAACCGAGGTACCACTGTATACCCATTATAACTGGAGTTTACCTGGATGGGTTCCCAGAGAGTGCAAAACGCTCTCTAGAGTGCAACATGTTTCCCAGAGAGTGCAAGACGCTCTCTAGAGTACAATATGCTTCCCAGAGAGTGCAAAACGCTCTCTAGAGTGCAACATGCTTCCCAGAGAGTGCAAGACGCTCTCTAGAGTGCAACATTCGTCCCAGAGAGTGCAAGACGCTCTCTAGAGTGCAACATGCTTCCCAGAGAGTGCAAAGGGCTGTCAGCTTCTCAATAACGATGGCTGCCGTGGAGAAGCAACGCTGTCAACCTGAAAGCTCTTTAACACGGCATAACTCCACTCAGTAGTAGAGAGAGCTTAGAGCAAGAGAGCTCTCTTCAAGAGACCTCACCGGGGATTCCTCATACGTCTTGAGATGGAGCCAAGAAGTCCATTAACTTTATTCAGAATACTTAATTAACCTTGTTTTGGAATTTCTGACCTCACCTCAAGCCGGAACTCTTCTGTAAGTACGACCCTAACTCTCCCCCATGTGGGTTTAGCGTTCCCTTCCCCCCCTCCCCCCGGCCGTTGAATTTAATAATACTTGTGAGACTGAAGAATACATGTGCAATATCTGGGTATCAGTCCCTCAACTGAGGGACTGATACATTGCATTACATTACGTCCTTGAATTTGTACTGATGAAGCCACTGGATGGGCGAAACGTCTACAGACGAAGATACTTAGATGTTGGACACGTGTCTGGTTCTTCTCAGGAATACTACAGGAGTGCCATGTTGACTGTTATGCTTGAAGGAGGGTGGCAAGAGTGACCCCCTTCCCCCGCCCCTTCCCCCTTGTGGGAAGGTCACTTGTGACAGGTGACCTCTCTCATTGCTTGCCCACCTCACGACCCATAGTACCGCATTGCCTCTGTCTTGCCCACGACCCTCACCACCGTTCCTTCCGTGCCTGCACGCATGCAAGCACCACCGTACCTTCCCTGCCTGCACGCATGCAAGCACCACCGTACCTACCCTGCCTGCACGCATGCAAGCACCACCGTACCTTCCGTGCCTGCACGCATGCAAGCACCACCGTTCCTTCCGTGCCTGCACGCATGCAAGCACCACCGTACCTTCCCTGCCTGCACGCATGCAAGCACCACCGTACCTACCCTGCCTGCACGCATGCAAGCACCACCGTACCTTCCGTGCCTGCACGCATGCAAGCACCACCGTTCCTTCCGTGCCTGCATGCATGCAAGCACCACCGTACCTTCCCTGCCTGCACGCATGCAAGCACCACCGTACCTTCCGTGCCTGCAAGCATGCAAGCACCACCGTACCTACCCTGCCTGCACGCATGCAAGCACCACCGTTCCTTCCCTGCCTGCACGCATGCAAGCACCACCGTACCTTCCCTGCCTGCACCAACACAGGCAGCATACAGAGCGTTCCTCGTCAAAGTTTAATGCATATCTACTACAAAATGACACAGACGGGACACGCGTGTACTCACCTATTTGTGGTTGCAGGGGTCGAGATATAGCTTCTGGCCTCGCCGCTTCACTGATCGCTACTAGGTCTTCTCTATCCCTGCTCCTGAGCTTCATCATACCTCGTCTTAAAACCATGTATGGTTCCTGTGTGTGTGTGTGTGTGTGTGTGTGTGTTGTGTCTTATGCATTTCATTGTATAAGAAAGTATGCTACGCTAAGAGTGTCTTACACTGTGTGGTACCCACAGTGTGTGGCTACACTATTCTACATGATAGTTACACTGTGTGGTACCCACAGTGTGTGGCTACACTATCCTACATGATAGTTACACTGTGTGGTACCCACAGTGTGTGGCTACACTATTCTACATGATAGTTACTCTGTGTGGTACCCACAGTGTGTGGCTACACTATCCTACATGATAGTTACACTGTGTGGTACCCACAGTGTGTGGCTACACTATCCTACATGATAGTTACACTGTGTGGTACCCACAGTGTGTGGCTACACTATCCTACATGATAGTTACACTGTGTGGTACCCACAGTGTGTGGCTACACTATCCTACATGATAGTTACACTGTGGGAACAAAAGATACTAACGTTTCCCTGTCATATACCGCCACACAGGATGTGTTACATGCATTATGTAACGAAATGTGTCAATCTGAGCTGGGAGAGACCTCAGTAGCGTCAGATTTAACGAGGTTTCGCCATTGGCTTAAGCCGGTGGGAGACTTGGACCTGCCTCGCATGGGCCAGTAAGCCTGCTGCAGTGCTCCTTCTTTCTCATGTTCTCAACACAGATTTCTACAAAAGAGAGGAGCTGATCGCGACGTTTCGGTCCGACTTGGACCATTTACAAAGTCACACTGACTGGAGGGAAGGGTAAAGAAAGGCGGAATTTTGTGATAAAGATAGGAAGTAGAGAAAAATGGGAGATAGAGGAATGAAGGCTCGGCACAGAGAGAGGGAGAGAGGGGGGGAAGGGTGGAGGGAATGGTAGTAGAGAGAGAGAGTGATAAAGGAGGTGAAGTGTGGGAAGATAATTGTGATGATTATTGTTGAGAATAACAGGAGAAAGTGTAGTGAAGGGAGAGAGAGAGAGAGAGAGAGAGAGAGAGAGAGAGAGAGAGAGAGAGAGAAGAGATAGAGATAGATCACCTGGTCAACCAGGTTGTTGGTGCTAGCCACCACGAAACTGGACCACCACCATCATCTGCCAGATCAAGCAGGCTGTGACGGTACACTTGACGGTACAGTTGATGGTACAGTTGACGGTACAGTTGACGGTACAGTTGACGGTACAGTTGACGGTACAGTTGACGGTACACGAGTGGAACAACCTCGTCAGCTTTCACTTCCGCCAGTGCTGGGTGCTTGTCAGGGGTCCACCCCCCAAGTTCAGGCCCCCAGGGGGACGCTGACCCCCTCCCACCTCTCTCTCCTACCCCCGGGGGGGGGTCTAAGGTCGGACCTGGGACCTGGTCAGGGACCGGCTAGAAGGGGCGCTGACCCCCATCTGTGCGAGTCAGAGACAAACGGATAGATAGACAGATAGATATATAGACGTGGCATTCTCTGTGTGACTCTTGTTGTGGGTTGGCAACTTCCCACCTGTGAGAGGCTTCCAGATGTGAAGAGAGGTTAAAAGACGTCAAAAAACTTACCAGAAGCCTCCAAAGGTAAAAAAGGTCAACATAAGCCTCCAGATGTCAAAAGAGGTCAACAGAAGCCTCCAGAGGTCAAAAGAGGTCAGCAGAAGCCTCCAGAGGTCAAAAGAGGTCAACAGAAGCCTTCAGAAGTCAAGACGTCAACAAAAGCCTCCAGAAGTCAAAAGAGGTCAACAGAAGCCTCCAGAGGTCAAAAGAAGTCAACAGAAACCTCCAGAAGTCTAAAAAGGTCAACAGAAACCTCTAAAAGTCAAAAGAGGTCAACAAAAGCCTCCAAAAGTCAACAGAAGCCTCCAGAGGTCAAAAGAGGTCAACAGAAGCCTCCAGATGTCAAAAGAGGTCAACAGAAGCCTCCAAAGTTCAAAAGAGGTCAACAGAAGCCTCCAAAGTTCAAAAGAGGTCACTAAAGACGTCCAGAGAGGATCATCAGAGGTCACTACAGGTGATCAGAGGCCTACAGAGTTGGCTAGAGGTCATCAGAGGTCGAGTCATAGCTCTTGACCCCGCCTATTAAGCTACAATAGCCGGCAACATTAGTTCCTGGCTACACAGCTCCTGTCATACCTTCTCTTGAAGCTGTGGAATGAACCTGCCTCCAGACACAGGTCATTCCCCAGAATGAAAGAGGTTCAACAGACTGCAAAATACCCTCAATGTAAAGCAGGGGTCGAAAACTCAATAAGTGTGTAGGGACCAAGACTTTTCAACGTCCTGCCTTAGTACGAAAGGGACATGACTAAAAGACTCGGTAGATGGTGCATCGTGTCACTTGTGAAAACGCGGGAGTGCCGTTATTATACTAAGACATACAGTCAACACACACACGGTAGTGGAGGCAGGATCCATGCGTAGCTTTAAGAAGAGGTACGATAAAGCTCTCTTGGAGCAGGGAGAGAGTGTGGACCTAGTAGCGATCAGCGAAGAGGCGGGACCAGGAGCTGTGACTCGATCCCTGCAACCACAAATTGGTGAGTACACACACACACACACACACACACACACACACACAGGAAGTGGAATGGACTAGAGAAAGATATAGTGGAGGCAGGAACCATACATAGTTTTAAGACAAGGTATGATAAAGCTCATGGAGCAGGGAGAGCAGAGACCCAGTAGCAGACAGCGAAGAGGTGGGGCCAGGAGCTGAGTCTCGACCCCTGCAACCACAATTAGGTGAGTACATTAGGTGAGTACACACACAGGTTTGCAACAAGACTAGTCACGGAGCTAAGGGGTATGTCCTATGAGGAGAGGTTAAGGGAAATCGACCTGACGACACTGGAGGACAGGAGAGATAGGGGGGACATGATAACGACATATAAAATACTGAGAGGAATTGACAAGGTGGACAGAGACAGAATGTTCCAGAGATGGGACACAGCAACAAGGGGACACAGTTGGAAGTTGAAGACTCAAATGAATCACAGGGATGTTAGGAAGTATTTCTTCAGTCACAGAGTGGTCGGGAAGTGGAATAGCTTGTTAAGCGAAGTAGTGGAGGCAGGTTCCATACATAGCTTTAAGGAGAGGTATGATAAAGCTCATGGAGCAGGGAGCGTGACCCAGTAGCGGCCAATGAAGAGGCGGGGCCAGGAGCTATGAATCGACCCCTGCAACCACAACTAGGTGAGTACACACACACACACACACACTAACAACACTAACAAGGACAAACAAAGAAACACAGCATCACAGGGACAATCAGAGTGTGGTTGGCCACTCAGACAATAGAGAACCATCAGTGCATCAATGAGGAACTCAGTGATGGAGGGGGCCCCGCCCCTACCCCCGCCCCCAGGGTTCCTCCTGGATGAACCTTAACTCTATTCAAGAAGGTAATTGACAGCCAGCCTGAGACATCACTATCAGCTGTGCTGACGTCGGTATTCCAGCTGACACTGGCTGTCAGTTATCCCCTGAGACAACAGCTTAGTGAGTAAGTAAGTGAGTAAGTAAGTTAAGTGAGTGAGTAAGTGAGTAAGTAAGTGAGTAAGTAAGTTAAGTGAGTAAGTGAGTAAGTAAGTAAGAAAGTGAGTGAGTAAGTAAGTAAGTAAGTAAGTGAGTGAGTAAGTAAGTGAGTAAGTAAGTGAGTAAGTGAGTGAGTAAGTAAGTAAGTAAGTGAGTGAGTAAGTAAGTAAGTAAGTGAGTGAGTAAGTGAGTGAGTAAGTAAGTGAGTAAGTGAGTAAGTAAGTAAGTAAGTAAGTGAGTGAGTAAGTAAGTGAGTGAGTAAGTAAGTAAGTAAGTGAGTGAGTAAGTAAGTGAGTAAGTAAGTGAGTAAATAAGTAAGTGACTAAGTAAGTAAGTGAGTACTGAACCACCATAGGCCTGGTCACGGAGTGGGTCATGGGGGCGTTGACCCCCGGAATACCCCCCAGGTAGATAACAGGTTCTTAGATTTACTTAGAATCCAGGTCCAAAACCCTTACCTGAAAATAATAACAATAATAATAATAATAATAATAATAATAATAATAACAATAATAGTAATACTAATAATAATAATAATAATAATAAAGATAATAGGGCTGGGGGGTCGTGGTAGGGTAGGGATAGACCTGGCAGGGTAGGATAGGTCTTAGTAGAGCAGGAAAGGGCAGGGTACAGTGTGGCAGGGTACAGTGTGGCAGGGTACAGTGTGACAGGGGAGGGTACAGTGTGGCATGGCAGGGTACAGTGTTGCAGGATACAGTGTTGCATTACAGGGTACAGTGTGGCAGGGCAGGGTACAGTGTGGCTTGACAGTACATTGTGGCATGACAGGGTACAGTGTGGCAGGGGAGGGTGCAGTGTGGCATGACAGGGTACAGTCTACCTAACTGGAGTCTACCAGTTTCCTCGCAGTGCGGCAGGGCAGGGTACAGTGTGGCAGGGCAGGGTACAGTGTGGCAGGGCGGGGTACAGTGTGGCAGGGCAGGGTACAGTGTGGCAGGGGAAGATGCAGTGTGGCAGGGCAGGGTACAGTGTGGCAAGGCAGGGTACAGTGTGGCTTGGCAGGGTACAATGTGGCAGGGCAGGGTACAGTGTGGCAGGGCAGGGTACAGTGTGGCAGGGCAGGGTACAGTGTGGCAGGGCAGGGTACAATGTGGCAGGGCAGGGTACAGTGTGGCAGGGCAGGGTACAGTGTGGCAGGGCAGGGTACAGTGTGGCAGGGCAGGGTACAGTGTGGCAGGGCAGGGTACAGTGTGGCAGGGCAGGGTACAATGTGGCAGGGCAGGGTACAGTGTGGCAGGGCAGGGTACAGTGTGGCAGGGCAGGGTACAATGTGGCAGGGCAGGGTACAGTGTGGCAGGGCAGGGTACAGTGTGGCAGGGCAGGGTACAGTGTGGCAGGGCAGGGTACAGTGTGGCAGGGCAGGGTACAGTGTGGCAGGGCAGGGTACAGTGTGGCAGGGCAGGGTACAGTGTGGCAGGGCAGGGTACAGTGTGGCAGGGCAGGGTACAGTGTGGCAGGGCAGGGTACAATGTGGCAGGGCAGGGTACAGTGTGGCAGGGCAGGGTACAGTGTGGCAGGGCAGGGTACAATGTGGCAGGGCAGGGTACAGTGTGGCAGGGCAGGGTACAGTGTGGCAGGGCAGGGTACAGTGTGGCAGGGCAGGGTACAGTGTGGCAGGGCAGGGTACAGTGTGGCAGGGCAGGGTACAGTGTGGCAGGGCAGGGTACAGTGTGGCAGGGCAGGGTACAGTGTGGCAGGGCAGGGCTACAGTGTGGCAGGGCAGGGTACAGTGTGGCAGGGCAGGGTACAGTGTGGCAGGGCAGGGTACAGTGTGGCAGGGCAGGGTACAGTGTGGCAGGGCAGGGTACAGTGTGGCAGGGCAGGGTACAGTGTGGTCGTCACAGATGTCAATCGCCGAGATATAAACAACAGTACACAAATAACTGGAAAGTAGGAGAGAGAAACTTATCCGACGTTTCTGACTTGGACCATTTACAAAGTCACTGTGACTTTGTAAATGGTCCAAGTCGGACCGAAACGTCGTCGTAAGCTCCTCTAGCATGTGCGTGTGTGTGGCACACGGCAGTACGTGGCAGTACGTGGCAGTACGTGGCAGTACGGAGAGAGCGAGCGAGAGAGAGAGAGAGAGAGAGAGAGGAGAGAGAGAGAGAGAGAGAGAGAGAGAGAGAGAGAGAGAGAGAGAGTTAGCACCCTCTGGGAGTGAAATAACGAAACAAACACATGAACGGAAATGGGTAAGTAGAAGCAGGTGGGAGGCGGGAGGGGCAGGGGGAATAGGGAGGGAGAGGGGAAGGTGGCAGGAAGAGGAAGAGAGAGAGAGAGAGAGAGAGAGAGAGAGAGAGAGAGAGAGAGAGAGAGAGAGAGAATGTGTTGAGTTGAGTGACAGCTGCTGGAACAGTGAGAGAATAATAAAATAATAACAATAATAATAATTTATAATAATAATAATATCAATAATAATAATAATAATAATAATAATAATAATAATAGAAAAAATGATAATACGAATAATAATAGTATTAATAATAATAATATTAATTATACTGAGGTGAGTCAGGTCCCAGGAGCTGGAGCTCCCCCTTCTCTTCCTCAGATCAAACCTCAAAACCTCTATCACCCAGGTACTGTATGAACCCCTACGGGTTACGTCACTGACTAACAACCCCAGGAAAGCAAGGAGGAAAATAACAAGATCAAAATTTAAGACAAAACTCAAGCCACTCAGTAGAACGTAAGTGAGGTGTGAGAGACCTGGGAGTGATAATGTCAAATCTCACCTTCAAGGAGCACAACAATGTTGTTATAGCAATTGCAAGACAAATGATAGGTTGGATAACAAGAACCTTCAAAACAAGAGATGTCAAGTCAGTGATGAGACTCTTCAGGTCACTGGTTCTCTCCAGGCTGGAATATTGCTGTGTACTAACAACCTCCTTCAAGGCAGGAGAAATTACTGAGCTGGAAAATGTACAGAGAACCTTCACAGCTGGTATAAACTCAGTCCAGAACCTAAATTACTGGCAGTGCTTCAAGTCCATTGAACTGTACTCCTTAGAACGTAGGCGAGAAAGATACATCATAATCTACACCTGGAAGATACTGGAGGGATTGGTACCAAACCTTCACTCTGAAATCACTACTTATAAACACATGACGCTTGACAGATTGTGCAGAATACCTCCAGTGACAAGCAGAGGAGAGATGAGTACACTGAGAGACAACTCAATAAGTGTAAAGGGACCACGACTCTTCAACACCATACATAACGGGGGCTACCTGCAGAACCCTTCTCCCCTCAATCCCCCCGGAACTCGACAGGTTCCTCATATCAATTCATGATCAACCAGGCTGTGGCCAGAACGCTCAGACCAGCAACCAGGAGGCCTGGTCTGGGACCGGGATGCGGGGGCGCTGACCTCCCAGAATCGACTCCAGACAATCTGGCAAAGACGGCGAATATCGTCGGCATCTTCGTGGCTAATCTACGCCTCTAGCGCCGCGGGGCAGCGACGATGTCCTGGCTCGCTGCTCCTACCAAGACGTCCTCTCTTGTACCTTAACTCACTCACAACTACAGCATTCTTAACACCGACGTAAAGTTCTGCTTACGTTCCTCGCAGAACTTTACGTTCTTGAAGACGAGGAATGTTAGAACGTTCACCTGTGGTCGTAACTATGGTCGTAACTGTGGTCGTAGTGTGTACAGCTTTTTTTCAAGATTGAAGAATGTAGTTAGTTTTATACCTTTGATATATAGCCACCCCATACCCATCCTGTGGGTGGTAGTCACCCTATACCCATCCTGTGGGTGGTAGTCACCCCATACCCATCCTGTGGGTGGTAGTCACCCCATACCCATCCTGTGGGTGGTAGTCACCCTATACCCATCCTGTAGGTGGTAGTCACCCCATACCCATCCTGTGGGTGGTAGTCACCCTATACCCATCCTGTGGGTGGTAGTCACCCCATACCCATCCTGAGAGAGAGAGAGAGAGAGAGAGAGAGAGATAGGGATGCAGGAACCACAGGACTGTCTCCATGTGCAACATATGTGGTCATGTTCCACCTAGGAGACGTTGTAATGACTGAACCATCATGGTGGGTGTAGCCATGCTGATCTGTGTGTGTGTGTGTGCGTGTGTGTGTGTGTGTGTGTGTGTGTGTGTGTGTGTGTGTGTGTGTGTGTGTGTGCGTGTGTGTGTACCAGGAGTCACTACCGGGAGGGGAGGGGGTCAGCGCCCCTGCGACACGGTCCTAGACCAGTCCTCCTGCTTGCTGGTCCTGATCCATCGAGCTGTTAGAGCCAGTCTCCACAACACTGCCTCTCCTCTTCCTTGTCCTCTGCTACGTCCTCCAGTCCTCCTACAGTCTCTGGACACATTCTTCTCCTCCCATCTCTCTTCTATCTCTCCTGCATCTCTCTTTTAGCTATTTATATCTTTTGTCTCTTTTCTATCTGTCTGTCTTATATCTTTCTCTCCTGTATCTATCTCTCTTCTGTCTCTCTATCATGAATGTCTCTTCTATTTATCTCTCTTGTATCTCTCTTCCATCTCTTTTGTATTTATCTCTCTTCTATATCTCGTCTCTTCCCTCGCACCTATCCTTAATCCTTGTCTCTCATTCTCGTTCCAGTCATCCCCATCATCCAGGCAGCATCATCCAGCCAGCATCATCCAGCCAGCATCACCCAGCCAGCATCATCCAGCCAGCATCACCCAGCCAGCATCATCCAGCCAGCATCACCCAGCCAGCATCATCCAGCCAGCATCACCCAGCCAGCATCACCCAGCCAGCATCACCCAGCCAGCATCACCCAGCCAGCATCACCCAGCCAGCATCATCCAGCCAGCATCACCCAGCCAGCATCATCCAGCCAGCATCACCCAGCCAGCATCATCTAGCCAGCATCACCCAGCCAGCATCACCCAGCCAGCATCATCCAGCCAGCATCATCCAGCCAGCATCATCCAGCCAGCATCATCCAGTTGGTGGAAACGGTTGGCCAGAGGCTTCACCAGTCCAATACAGAGAAGAGTGGTGGAGATCAGGAGACTGAGGTAATCAGTCCCTCAGACTGGGGTAATCAGTCCCTCAGACTGAGGTAATCAGTCTCTCAGACTGAGGTAATCAGTCCCTCAGTCTGAGGTAATCAGTCCTTCAGACTGAGATAATCAGTCCCTCAGACTGGGGTAATCAGTCCTTCAGACTGGGGTAATCAGTCCCTCAGACTGAGGTAATCAGTCCCTCAGACTGGGGTAATCAGTCCCTCAGACTGAGGTAATCAGTCCCTCAGACTGAGTTAATCAGTCCCTCAGACTGAGGTAATCAGTCCCTCAGACTGAGGTAATCAGTCCCTCAGACTGAGGTAATCAGTCCCTCAGACTGGTGTAATCAGTCCCTCAGACTGAGGTAATCAGTCCCTCAGACTGGGTAATCAGCCCCTCAGACTGAGGTAATCAGTCCCTCAGACTGAGGTAATCAGTCCCTCAGACTGAGGTAATCAGTCCCTCAGACTGAGGTAATCAGTCCCTCAGACTGGTGTAATCAGTCCCTCAGACTGAGGTAATCAGTCCCTCAGACTGAGGTAATCAGTCCCTCAGACTGAGGTAATCAGTCCCTCAGACTGAGGTAATCAGTCCCTCAGACTGGGGTAATCAGTCCCTCAGACTGGGGTAATCAGTCCCTCAGACTGAGGTAATCAGTCCCTCAGACTGGGGTAATCAGTCCCTCAGACTGAGGTAATCAGTCCCTCAGACTGAGGTAATCAGTCCCTCAGACTGGGGTAATCAGTCCCTCAGACTGAGGTAATCAGTCCCTCAGACTGAGGTAATCAGTCCCTCAGACTGGGGTAATCAGTCCCTCAGACTGAGGTAATCAGTCCCTCAGACTGAGGTAATCAGTCCCTCAGACTGAGGTAATCAGTCCCTCAGACTGAGGTAATCAGTCCCTCAGACTGAGGTAATCAGTCCCTCAGACTAAGGTAATCAGTCCCTCAGACTGAGGTAATCAGTCCCTCAGACTAAGGTAATCAGTCCCTCAGACTGGGGTCATCAGTCCCTCAGACTGGGGCAATCAGTCCCTCAGACTGAGGTAATCAGTCCCTCAGACTGGGGTAATCAGTCCCTCAGACTGGGGTAATCAGTCCCTCATACTGGGGTAATCAGTCCCTCAGACTGAGGTAATCAGTCTCTCAGACTGAGGTAATCAGTCCCTCAGACTGAGGTAATCAGTCCCTCAGACTGGGGTAATCAGTCCCTCAGACTGAGGTAATCAGTCCCTCAAACTGAGGTAATCAGTCCCTCAGACTGAGGTAACCAGTCCCTCAGACTGAGGTAATCAGTCCCTCAGACTGGGGTAATCAGTCCCTCAGACTGGGGTAATCAGTCCCTCAGACTGAGGTAATCAGTCCCTCAGACTGATGTAATCAGTCCCTCAGACTGAGGTAATCAGTCCTTCAGACTGATGTAATCAGTCCCTCAGACTGAGGTAATCAGTCCCTCAGACTGAGGTAATCAGTCCCTCAGACTGAGGTAATCAGTCCCTCAGACTGAGGTAATCAGTCCCTCAGACTGAGGTAATTAGTCCCTCAGACTGAGGTAATCAGTCCCTCAGACTGAGGTAATCAGTCCCTCAGACTGGGGTAATCAGTCCCTCAGACTGAGGTCATCAGTCCCTCAGACTGGGGTCATCAGTCCCTCAGACTGGGGTAATCAGTCCCTCAGACTGGGGTAATCAGTCCCTCAGACTGGGGTAATCAGTCCCTCAGACTGGGGTAATCAGTCCCTCAGACTGCGGTAATCAGTCCCTCAGACTGGGGTAATCAGTCCCTCAGACTGCGGTAATCAGTCCCTCAGACTGGGGTAATCAGTCCCTCAGACTGGGGGACTGATTACCTCAAACTCCTCTTTTTTTTTTACCATTCCTCTTTGTATTGGACTGATGAAGTTGATACTCTCTCCAACATCACCTTCTACCCCCTCTTCCCCTCCCACTCCTCTTCCCCTCCCACTCCTCTTCCCCTCCCACTCCTCTTCCCAAGCGTTGGTTCCTCTTATTAAATGTCAAGTGAGAGGGTGGCCTTGTTCCTCTCACCCCACTCCCCAGCCTTCCCCTCTCACCTCACTCCCCAGCCTTCCTCTCTCGCCCCACTCCCCAGCCTTCCCCTCTCACCTCACTCCCCAACCTTCCCCTCTCACCCCACTCTCCAGCCTTCCCCTCTCACCTCACTCCCCAGCCTTCCCCTCTCACCCCACTCTCCAGCCTTCCCCTCTCATTTCACTCCTTAGCCTTCCCCTCTCACCCCACTCCCCAGACTTCCCCTCTCACCTCACTCCCCAGCCTTCTCCTCTCATCCCACTCCCCAGCCTTCTCCTCTCATCCCACTCCCCCCAGCCTTCTCACACCAAGACACGCCCCCAGAACGCGCCCCAAGACACGCCTCAAGACGCCCCCAGGACACGCCCCCAGGACACGCCCCCCTGCTCAAGATGACACAAGGCAAGTCTCTGGGGTGAGATAAGTGACAGTCTGGAGTGTGTCTTTCCTGACCCCTCCATGTTGCTGGAGGGAGGGAGAGAGGGATGGAGGGGCGAAGGGAGGGAGGGAAGGACGAATGGAGGGAGGGAGGGAAGAATGACTGACTAAAACATCCTGTATATGCATGACTTGTGGACTGTCCTCCCTCTATCTCTCTCTCCCCCTAAATCCCTTCCTCCATCCCTGTCTCCCTCCCCTAAATCCTTCCCTCCATCCCTCTCTTCATCCTTCCCTCTAACTCCATCACCTTCTTCCCTCTCTGACTGTTGTTACTTGCAGTGATATACGCTGACAACTGTCAGTCAGCTCAGACTGACACTATCTTTACCTTGATGAATTTCCAGAATCTATCTACTCCCGGAGCCCGGCCATGGGCCAGGCTCGTCTGGTGCTAGCCTGGTCAACCAGGATATTGCTGTTGGATGCCAGTTGGCCCACATATCCATCATCCATATCCATCACATATCCATCCATTGAGGACACGACAAATCTCCAAGAAGATATAAACCAAGTTTTCCAATGGGCAACAGAGAACAATATGATGTTCAATGAAGACAAATTCCAACTACTCCGTTATGGAAAACTGGAGGAAATAATAGCTAGAACTGAGTATATTACAAACTCCAATCACACAATAGAGCGGAAAAGTAATGTGAAGGACCTGGGTGTGGTAATGTCCGAAGACCTCACCTTCAAGGACCACAACAATGCCACTATTACATCTGCGAGGAAACTGATAGGATGGATAATGAGAACATTCAAGACAAGAGATGCTAAGCCAATGATGATCCTTTTTAAATCACTTGTTCTCTCTAGGCTAGAATACTGCTGTACATTAACATCCCCATTCAAGGCAGATGAAATTGCAGATCTAGAGAATGTACAGAGAACCTTTACTGCACGTATAAGTTCCATCAAACACCTTAATTAACTACTGGGAACGCCTGGAAGCACTAGACTTATATTCACTGGAGCGCAGGCGAGAGAGATATATCATAATCTACACCTGGAAGATTCTGAAGGGACACAGAAATCACTCTATACGAAAGCAAAAGACTTGGCAGACGGTGCAACGTACCCCCAGTGAAAAGTAGGGACGCCATTGGTACACTAAGAGAAAACACAATAAGTGTTCGAGGCCCAAGACTGTTCAACAGCCTCCCACCAGTCATAAGGGGCATTACCAGTAGACCTCTTGTTGTCTTCAAGAGGGAGCTGGACATATACCTAAAGTCAGTGCCAGATCAGCCGGGCTGTGGTTCGTATGTTGGACTACGTGCAGCCAGCAGTAACAGCCTCGTTGATCAGGCCCTGATCCACCGGGAGGCCTGGTCATAGACCGGGCCGCGGGGACGTCGATCCCCGGAATACCCTCCAGGTAGGTAGGTAGCCTTGTTGATCTGGCACTTCTGGTAAGATTTTGAATAATCTGGGACCACGGATGTTGATACAGTGTTCTCTTATTGTGCCCACGGCACTCATGCTTTTCACTGGGTTTATTTTGCACTTCCTCCCAGATCTCTCACTCCAGTATGTTGTTATGGCAGTATGCAGAGTTGGAACCAGGTCCTCGAGTACTTTCCAAGTATATATTATTATCTCTCTCTCTCTCTCTCTCTCTCTCTCTCTCTCTCTCTCTCTCTCTCTCTCTCCTGAAGTCTCCCAGCTCAGCCTGACACTACTGAAGTCTCCCAGCTCACCCTGACACTACTGAAGTCTCCCAGCTCAGCCTGACACTACTGAAGTCTCCCAGCTCAGCCTGGACACTACTGAAGTCTCCCAGCTCAGCCGGACACTACTGAAGTCTCCCAGCTCAGCCTGACACTACTGAAGTCTCCCAGTTCAGGATGACACATTTCATCACTTCTTTCATGTAATATCATGTGTGGTGGGATATGACAGAGAAATACAACTAGCTTTGTTCCCACTGTGTAACTATCATACAGAATAGTGTAGCAGGACACTGCTGGTGTTCCCACTGTGTAACTATCATGCAGAATAGTGTAGCAGGACACTGCTGGTGTTCCCACTGTGTAACTATCATACAGAATAGTGTAGCAGGACACTGCTGGTGTTCCCACTGTGTAACTATCATACAGAATAGTGTAGCAGGACACTGCTGGTGTTCCCACTGTGTAACTATCATACAGAATAGTGTAGCAGGACACTGCTGGTGTTCCCACTGTGTAACTATCATACAGAATAGTGTAGCAGGACACTGCTGGTGTTCCCACTGGGTAACTATCATACAGAATAGTGTAGCAACACACTGCTGGTGTTGTCTTACCTACCTGGAGGTAGGTTAAGGAGGCTCACCCCTCCCTCCTTCCCCCCCCCTTTCCCTACTTCCCTCCCTCCCTTCCTCCCTCTCTCCAGAACACAACGGTATTGGAATGGAGTCTAATAGGCCAAATTTGGGAGTGCAGTGGGTGGGTGGGTGTTGAGGGTGGGTGGGATTTGGGTGAGGGTGGGTTCAGCTGTATCAAGTTTGACAGAGTAGAAGAGAAAGATAGGGAGTGAGGAGTGGAAGGGGGAAGAGAGAGACAGAGTGAGGAAGGGTACGTGAACAGCAAGGGAAAAGGGGGAAGGGAGAAGGGAGATAAGAGGGGAGGAGGAGGGGAGGTTCGAACCTTCACCTAACACGATGTTGAACACATTTACTTCCCAAGACAACACCTTCACCTAGCTGAAGACTGGAGGGGGAGGGGTGTAGGGGGAGGGGGTTGATGGAAGAATTTGTGGGTGGGGGATGTTGTGGGGGAAGGAGGGAGTGATTAAGAGTTAGGTAAGGGGAGATAATGATTCTGTGTGGGGGGATTAACGGGGAGATGGGAAGGATGGAGGGAGGGGAGGGAAGGAGAGCGGGGGGAGGGAGATGAGGGCGAGGTAAGAGCAGAGGTCATGAGGTCAGGTCACTACACTGTGGAAACAACCTCAGTGGCGGAAACAGTGTTGCTCCCACTGATGTTTATGTCACCAGGGGGAACAAGAGTGTCTCTGGTGATGGTAGTATACCTCAGGTATACCTCAGGTAGGAGTACTTCTCTGTATCCCCCATCCCCTAGAGGTCATCCTGAAAAACTCCACTGGCTTGTCTGACCTTGCTTGTCGGATCTTCAACTAGTGTCAAGGATCACAACAGTGTCACTATCACATCTGCCAAGAAAAATGATGAGATGGATAATGAGAACTTTCAAAACAAGGGAATCCAAGATAATGATGATCCTCTTTAAATCACTTATTCTTTCTAGGCTGGAGTACTGCTGTACACTAACAGCCACATTCTCTGTACATTCTGGAGAATGTACAGAGAACCTTCACTCCACGTATTAGTTCAGTCAAACATCTTAATTAGTGGGAATGCTGGAAGTCCCTGGAATGCAGGCGAGAAAGATACATCATAATCTACACCTGGGAAAATCCCATATTTGCACATAGAAATCACTCCCTACGAAAGCAAAAGATTCCACAGACGGTGCAACCTACCCCCCCCCCCCAGTGACAAGCAGGGGTTCCGTGAGTACACTAAGAGACAACACAACAAGTGTCCTGGACCCAAGACTGTTCAACAGCATCCCATCTTACATAAGGGGAATTATCAACCCTTTGATATATCTTTGATAAGTTTCGAGAGTCTTTCTACTCACTCACGCAGCAGATAACTTACAAGCAAGAAATCCCTCCTCTCTCTCTCTCTCTCTCTCTCTCTCTCTCTCTCTCTCTCTCCCTCGCAGGCTCTGGGCCCTGCCTGGCAGTGTGCAGATTTGGGACCAGACCCTCGAGTACTTTCCAAGTATACATTATCAGATATCTCTCCCCCGCTCTAGTGAGTACACATTTAAGACTTTAAGACGTTCCCAGTAATTTAAATGCTTTACTGGTTCTATGTGGGCCGTACACGATCTCTGTATTTGTTCCAGCTCTGATATTTCTACTACCCTGAACGGGGCCGTCAACATTGATCAATATTTCACATGAGGGAGCACTAGCGATTTGAAAAGTGTCCCCACTGGCATTATTTCCCTTGTTTTGAAAGTTCTCATTACCCACCCCGTCATCCTATTGGTTGTCGTGACCTTTGTCTTATCGTGTTCTTTAAAAGAAAGGTCAGATAACATAATTATTCTTAAGTCTTCCACGTGTTCCTTTCGTTCTATTTGATGATTCTCTTGAGTTTTGTACACAGTGTTCTCTTTGAATTCTTCATTCTTTCCATACCTAAGCAGCTGAAACTTATCACCACTGAACGTCATGTTGTTCTCCACTGCCCACTGGAAAACACTGTAATTTTTTAGTGTCTTCTACCATAGTGACTTTCATGCTTATTTTAGTGTCATCTGCAAATGGGTGTTTTTATCTATGCTGTGAGGATAAGAAACAGCAGAGGTGCCAGGACAGTGCCTTGGGGAACTGAACTTTTTACCTCGCTGATGCTAGATTTTACTCTGTTTACTAATACTTTTTTGTGTTGTGTGTGTTAGGAACCCGAAAATTCATCTGCCTACCTTACCTGTAATGCCTATTGCCCTCATGAGTGCAATCACTCAATGATCACATACGTCAAATACCTTTGCAAAATCTGTGTACTATATCACATCTGCATTTTGTTCGCCTTCCAACGCCTCCGTAATTCTGTCACAGTGGTCCAGCTGCTGTGACAGGCATAATCGTCCCGCTCTAAAACCATGCTGGTTTGAATTATGTCGATTTTACTCTTCCGTGAATTTTGTAATCTGACATCTCATCACTCGAAGATTTTTATGATGTGGGAAGTTAGGCCTACTGGTCTGTACTTTTTAGTTAGTGCTCTACTACCTACCTTATTCACTCAAATTCAAATTCAAATTCAAATCCTTTATTTCATGTAATACAAGGTGGGGGGTACTTATAGTTATACATTAAAGTTGATATTACAAGATGGCCAATAATATGCCTAGGTATGCCTAGGCTTTTCAGGCAGTCTTATGATAGGTCTTACTCAATAGCTATACAATGGATATACAGATTGTAAGGTTAGGTTTACTCTTTAAAGTCTCTGGTATTTCACCTAGATCTAGGCTTTATCTACTGAGGGCTCTTGCTAGTGGTACTTTGCATTTCTTGTATAAATAGGGCATTCCATGAATATGGTCCAGGAGCTGAGTGTATGGGAAGGATTTCAGTTTCTTTTTCGAAATCTATGGGATTAGTAGTAATGTCAGTTGGTCTGCGCGGCCTTCTGCTGGAGTGAAAAATATTTCTGCATTATCTACCTTGCTGTCATTGAGTGGACTGCTGAACACTGACTCAATCTGTTCCTTTAGAATTTCACTCATTTCCTGATCATCGTCAGTATAGGAGTCTCCTTGCATTAATGGTCCAATTCTACAGGTAGTTCTTAGCCTGGATTTTGCATAGGAATACAAATATTTTGGGTTTCTTGTAATATCCTAGTTGGCCTTTGGTTTCCTTTGCGCTTCTTCTGTTAGGTATGACGTCCTAAGTGTCTGTTCTAAATAAGTGATGTCTCGGCTACGACTCCTGGTGGTTAGCCTCTAGCTCTCTTCATACCACTGAAAACTAACTCCTAGCCTCCTCCATGGCATGGTTGTGACTGAGACTTGAGGGAGCCCGCTCGTCACTCTTGCCCATTCTGATAATTCCTCTACCCGGAGTCTACCTAGAGAGTGTTCCGGGGGTCAACGCCCCCCGCGGCCCGGTCTATGACAAGGCCTCCCTGTGGATCAGGGTCTGATCAGTCAGGCTGTTACTGCTGGCCGCATGCAATCCAACGTACGAACCACAGCCGGGCTGGTCAGGTACTTTCTTCAGGTGTCTATCCAGATCCCTGTCTTGAAGACAGTCAGGGTCTATTGGTATTCCCCCTTATATATGAGGAAGAGGCTGTTGAACAGTCTTGGGCTCCTGATACGTATTGTGACTAGTATTGTCTTCAGAGGATGACACTGTGCTATGATTAGTGTGTGTGTGTGTGTGTGTGTGACACCCCCTGACACTCCCTTAGATCCCTGACACCCTCTGACATCCCATGACGCTCCCTGACACTCTCTGACACTCCTTTACACTCTCCGACACCCCTGACACTCCCTGACACGCCCTGATACTCCCTGACAAGCCTTGACACTCCCTGACACTAAAAACAGAAACTGATGAGAAAACAAGTAACACTTGAATAAGTGTTGTCACTTGAGCAACTCATCAGTGCCAGGGCACCCAGATCCCCTCCAGTGATTGTTACTTGACA
This sequence comes from Cherax destructor, assembly GCA_009830355.1. Lineage (NCBI taxonomy): Eukaryota > Metazoa > Arthropoda > Malacostraca > Decapoda > Parastacidae > Cherax > Cherax destructor. The sequence continues at coordinate 129,637 of WNWK01001713.1, forward strand.
CTGTTACTTGACACTGCTACTTGACACTGTTACTTGGTACAGTTACTTGACACTGTTACTTGGCTCTGTTATTTGGCACTATTAATTGACACTTTTAATTGACACTGTTACTCTGCACTGCTACTTGGCACTGTTAATTGAAACTTTTAATTGACATTGTTACTTGACACTGTTACTTGGCACTGCTTCTTGACACTGCTACTTGACATTGTTATCTGACACTGCTACTTGACATTGCTACTTTACACTGTTACTTTGAGCTGTTACTTGGTACTATTAATTGATACTGTTATGTGACACTTACTTTGCACTGTTACTTGACACTGTTACGTGGCACTGTTACTTGACATTGATACTTGACACTGTTACTTGACACTGTTACTTGGCACTGTTACCTGACACTGTTACTGTTACTTGACACTTGGGGGAAAGTTGGGTGAGTGAGGGGAAGGGAGGGGAGAGCAAGAAATAGAATGAAAAAGATGAGAAATAAAAATAAGAATAATAAGAACAAGAAACAAGAAGAAGAAACGAAAATTGTCCTCTCTCTCTCTCTCTCTCTCTCTCTCTCTCTCTCTCTCTCTCTCTCCTCTCCTCTCTCTCTCTCTCTCTCTCTCTCTCTCTCTCTCTCTCTCTCTCTCTCTCTCTCTCTCTCTCCTCTCCTCTCCTCTCTCCTCTCTCCTTTCCTTCTCACTCCCACCTCCTCCCATCCTTTCCCAAGAACCCTCTCCCTCCTCCCCAGCATATCCACACGTCATCCTCCCCTCCCCACCATCTGATATTCTCCAATTTGATTGTCTTTGCTGCTGTGTTTGTTGTTGTTGTTCCTTGTTTTTGTGTCTCTTACGTTTCTCTATCTCTCTTTCTCTCTCTCTCTCTCTCTCTGTACGTTTTACCGCCCATGTACGTTTTACCGTCCATGTACGTTTACCCGTCCATGTACGTTTTCCCGTCCATGTACGTTTTACAGTCCATGTGCGCAGGCGAGATACATCATAATATACACCTGGAAGATCCTGGAGGGACTGGTCCCTAATCTACACACAGAAATCACTCCCTACGAAAGCAAAAGACTTGGCAGGGGATGCAACATACCCCCAGTGAAAAGTAGGGGCGCCATTAGTACACTAAGGGAAAACACAGTGTCCGGGGCCCAAGACTGTTCAACAGCCTCCCACCAGCCATAAGGGGAATTACCAATAGACCCCTGGTTGTCTTCAAGAGGGAGCTGGACAAATACCTAAAGTCGGTACCTGGCCAGCTGGACTGTGGTTCGTACGTTGGACTACGTGTGGCCAGTAGTAACATAAGAACATAAGAAAGAAAGAACACTGCAGCAGGCCTACTGGCCCATGCGAGGCACGTCCAAGTCACCTACCGGCTTATGCCACTGACCCAACCTAGTCAGGTCCAGGTCATATCCACTTAAGGAAGGAGCACATCAGGCCTACTGGCACAAGCTAGTCAGGTCCAACTCACACCCACCCACACCCACTCATGTATTTATCTAACCTATTTTTTAAAGCTACACAACGTTTTAGCTTCTATGACGGTACTCGGGAGTTTGTTCCACTCATCCACAACTCTATTACCAAACCAGTGCTTTCCTATATCCTTCCTGAATCTGATTTTTTTCCAAGTTGAGGCCTGGGCGTGGACCAGGCCGCGGGGCGGGGGCGCTGATCCCCGGAATACCCTCCAGGTAGATGTATATTTTCCTGTCTATGTCCGTTTCTCTCTGTGTTTGACTGTGTGTATCTAAGCCTAGCTCTCTGTCTGTCTGTCTCTCTCTCTCTGTCTCTCTCTTTCCCATCACTGTAGAGGGTACAGTAAGGGGCTTCCAAGCTGGTACTATCACTGTAGAACGCAGAGTATCCAACAGGATACAGCAAGGGACTACAGACTGCTACAGGGGCTACAGACTGCTACAGGGGCTACAGACTACTACAGGGGTTACAGGCTGCTACAGGGGCTACAGACTACTACAGGGGGCTACGGACTACTACAGGGGCTAGACTACTACAGGGACTACTGACTACTACAGGGGCTACAGACTACTACAGGGGCTACAGGCTGCTACAGGGGTTACAGACTACTGCAGGAGCTACAGACTACTACAGGACAGTAGGGATAAGGGGACCAACACCCAGGTACCTACTTACCCGTGGGTGAACAGGGACAGTAGGTATAAAGGGACCAACATCCAGGTACCTAATTAACATTAATATTGTCATAGAGAGAGAGTTTATATTAGAGAAAATATTGCTAAAGAAAGTGTATGTTAGGACAGATTTCACTGGAGAAGGTGAATGCCAGGGTATACGTTACATTAGAGTATACATAGAGAGTATACATACACCAGATATCAATCAGAGGTGAGGGTGATCAGGTCATCAAGAAATACGTATACATAAGAGGGGTCCCACGGGGGAGGGGTTGTCGCTCTGATGTACACCGTTGGCGTAGACGCACGTAGTTTACGTTCTAATGATCGTAAATGCGTTAACGAACGTAGAGAGGAGGAGGAGGAGGAGGAGGGAAGAGTTAGTTATGAGGGTTTAAAGACTATCTACTACACGAGGGTCATTAAGGTTACCTGTACACCACCAGTCAAGAATACTTGAATACGTACTTAAAATAGTGATTAATGTAAACTACCAGTGTATATACACTGAGAGACATACACATCTGCTAGTATATATATAGACTTTTAAATGCTCTGTGTCCATTGGATTCCAGTCTAGCAAGCCACACAAGCATCAGCTGACTTCAGTCAAGTCAGGTACTGACTGAGTGACGGTGAATGTGATTTCTTCTTCCAGTTCAACCCACTGGAAATATCTCTCACCAGTGTAGAATGGGAGTTTAGAGTGGACACAAAAAAAAAGATTTAGATTTAGAAAGGATATGAGAAAGCACTTCTCTGGGAGCCTGAGTATCAGTAGGCCTAGAGTACGTGAAGTAGGCCTAGAGTATGTCAAATAGACCTAGAGTACGTCAATAAGCCTAGAGCACGTCAAGTAGGTCTAGAGTACGTAAAGTAGACCTAGAGTACGTCAAGTAGGCCTAGAGGACGTCAAATAGGCCTAGAATATGTCAAATAGGCCTAAAGTACGTCAACTAGATCTAGAGTACGTCAGTAGCCCTACAGTACGTCAAGTAGGCCTAGAGTATGTCAAGTAGGCTTAGAGTACGTCCGTAGCATTAGAGTATGTCAAATAGACCTAGAGTACGTCAAGTAGACCAAGAGTACGTCAAGGCCTAGAGTTTATCAAGTAGGCCTAAAGTACATCACACATAGGCGTGCAATAATTTACGAATATTTTTGCAAGTCGTTCACAGGAATTTACACTTGTAAACCTCGTGATTTACACACAAATGTCTCATAATTTACACTTGTAAACCTCACAATTTACACACAAATGCCTCATAATTTACATCTATATGCATCATAATTTATACCCGTAAACCTCTGAATTTACAAGAATTTACACTTTTCCTCACCACAACTTGTGTGAATTTACAAGCACGTAGTTAAGAATTTACACGAATTTACAGAATTGTATGTCATATATGTAATCCCCACACATGCATTTACAGGAATTTACAGATATTCTTCGTGGTTTACGACAATTTACGAGGGATCTGCATCGCAATTTTTCACTGATTTACAGTTGATTGTAAATAGCCATTGTTTTACCCGTTTACAGAAGTTGACGGCTGTTTTGTAAAATATCTTTTACACAAGTCTTCAACAACTTACATATGTTAATATACAGCTGTGAAGGTTTCATTTACGTTTATTTACAAGCTCTGACGCAGTTCACAGCCGATTTACAGCTTGAAATGCAGTTGTGATTTTTTTTTACGAGAAATTTTCAACGATTTACAAACTGTAAATATACATGTGTATATGGAATTAAATGGTATAAAATACCGACACAATGGAAAAATAAACACATAAGCAGTATAATGTGATCCTTTATTGACAACGTTTCGTCCGCGTGGGCGAAACGTTGTCAATAATGGATCACATTATACTGCTTATGTTTTTACATGTGCATATGTTGTAGTCGTTTACGTAGCAAATTGTAAACGATTTACGGCAATTTACGAACATAAAGACATTTGTAAGGATTTTTTTCTTAATTTTTTACACAAATTTACACACTCACAGAGACACACACACACACACACACACACACACACACACACACACACACACACACACACACACACACACAATTTCCTTACACAATTCTAGAGTCCAATCTAAAGTCTTTTACACCAATTTACAGCAGATATTTACACACATTTACAGACACTGACTTACCTCATGGTCCACTTGGTCTCTCCTTCAGTAAATTCGTAAAATAACACAAGACTTCCTCGGCAGTAACGCAGTCAGCACTCTTCAGCGTATCATTCTAATCCTTACGCATTATTCTAATCATTTCACTTACGCAAAAACATTCATTATCTCTCTCTATATCTCTATCTTTCGTAGTATCGGCGTATATATATCTCTAGGTCTTGTAGAATCGGCGTATATATCTCTCTAGGTCTCGTAGAATCGGCGTATATCTCTCTCTAGGTCTCGTAGAATCGGCGTATATATCTCTCTAGGTCTCTTAGTATCGGCGTATATATATATATATATATATATATATATATATATGTATCTTATTTCTGTGCGTATCTCTCTGCTATTTACAGGGATCCTGGAGGAGGTGAGAGATGGATGCCCAGGTGTGGGTAGGTACGCCCACAGTTGTGTGGGTAACGCGGGTACGTGTTGTGGGTAGAGAGAGAGAGTGAGAGAGGCACACGGAGGTCCAGGCATGTGTATGCTCCCTGTACGACCCACACTGTTGTACTGACACTAGTGAGCAGTGTGTGGTGGCAGGAAGACTGTGTGTGTGTGTGTGTGTGTGTGTGTGTGTGTGTGTGTGTGTGTGTGTGTGTGTGTGTGTGTGTGTTGTGTGTGTGTGTGTGTTATGTGTGTGTTGTGTGTGTGTTGTGTGTGTGTGTGTGTGTGTTGTGTGTGTGTGTGTTGTGTGTGTGTGTGTTGTGTGTGTGTGTGTGTGTGTTATGTGTGTGTGTGTGTGTGTGTTATGTGTGTGTGTGTGTGTACTCACCTAATTGTACTCACCTAATTGTGGTTGCAGGGGTCGATACTCAGCTCCTGGCCCCGCCTCTTCGCTGTCCGCTACTGGGTCTCTGCTCTCCCTGCTCCATGAGCTCTATCATACCTCGTCTTAAAACTATGTATGGTTCCTGCCTCCACTATATCTTTCTCTAGACTATTCCACTTCCTGACTACTCTGTGGCTGAAGAAATGCTTCCTAACATCTGAGTCTTCAGCTTCCAGTTGTGTCCCCTTGTTTCTGTGTTCCCTCTCTGGAACATCCTGTCCCTGTCTACCTTGTCGATTCCCCGCAGTATTTTGTATGTCGTTATCATGTCTCCTCTGACCCTTCTTTCCTCCAGTGTTGTTAGTCCTATTTCCCTCAACCTTTCTTCATAAGACAGACCCCTGAGTTGTGGAACTAACCTTGTCGCAAACCTTTGCACTTTCTCTAGTTTCTTTACGTGCTTGACCAGGTGTGGGTTCCAGACTGGTGCTGCATATTCTAGTATGGGCCTGACGTACACGGTGTACAGTGTCTTGAACGATTCCTTGTTTAGGTAACGGAACGCTAATCTTAGGTTTGCCAGTCGCCCATATGCTGCCGCAGTTATCTGGTTGATGTGTGTTTCCGGAGACGTACTTGGCGTTATACTCACCCCAAGGTCTTTCTCCTTTGCCGAGGTTTGTAGCCCTTGTCCACCTAGCCTGTACTCTGTCAGCGGTCTTCTTTGTGTGTGTGTGTGTGGTTGCAGGGGTCTGGAGTCGATTCATAGCTCCTGATAGCTCCTGGCCCCGCCTCTTCACTGGTCGCCTCTAAGTCCCCTCTCTCTCCCTGCTCCATGAGTTTTATTATACCTTTTCTTAAAGCTATGTATGGATCCTGCCTCCACTACATCACTCTCCAGACTATTCCACTTCCTGACAACTCTGTGACTGAAGAAATACTTCCTAACATCCCTGTAACTCATCTGAGTCTTCAACTTCCAACTGTGACCCCTTGTTGCTGTGTCCCATCTCTGGAACATCCTGTCTCTGACCACCTTGTCAATTCCTCTCAGTATTTTATATGTCGTTATCATATCCCCCCTATCCGTCCTGTACTCCAGTGTCGTCAGGTCGATTTCCCTTAACCTCTCCTCGTAGGACATGCCCCTCATCTCCGGGACTAGTCCTGTTGCAAACCTTTGCACTTTCTCTAAATTCCTGACGTGCTTGACCAGGTGTGGGTTCCAAACTGGTGCTGCATACTCCAGTATAAGCCTGACGTACACGGTGTACAGAATCTGTATGTGTGTACTCACCTATTTGTGGTTGCAGGAGTCTAGTCACATCTCCTGGCCCTGCCTCCTCACTGGTCGCTACTAGGTCCTTGCTCCATGAGCTTTATCATACCTCTTCTTAAAGCTATGTATGGATCCTGCCTCCACTACATCACTCTCCAGACTGTTCCACTTCCCGCAGGGGGGTGAAGAGGAGATGGAGGTAGGGGGAAGGGAAGGGGTTATAGAGGGTCCTAGATCCCCCCACCCTTCCCTCTCCCTTACATCCTTCCCCTCCCTCTCACTATCCTCCCTACATCTTCCTGTTCCTCTCTCTCTCTCTCTCTCTCTCTCTCTCTCTCTCTCTCTCTCTCTCTCTCTCTCTCTCTCTCTCTCTCTCTCTCTCTCTCTCTCTCTCTCTCTCTCTCTCTCTCTCTCTTCCATTCCCTCATCTCCAGCAGTGTCATAGGGTCGCGGTGAAAGAAATGAAAGAATTGAGGGATTAAAGAAATTAAAAGAATGGTAAAAGAAATGAAAGAAGTGAAAGAAGTGAAACAAATTATATAAACAAAAGATGTCTAATTGAAAGAAGTGAAAGAATTGAATAGTGAAATTAAGTGAAAGACGTGAAAGAAATGAAAGAACCGAAGTTAAACACGTAAAGGAATTGAAAAAAACTGAAAGCAGTGATAGAAACGAAACGAAGTGAAAGAAACTGAAAGAAATGAAAGAAGTGAAAGAAATTAAGGAAGTGAAAGAGCTGAAATTAGTGAAAGAAATAAAAAGAAGTGAAGGAAATGAAAGAAGTTAAACTGAAATAAATTAAATAAATGAAAGAAATGAAAGAAGTGAAAGAAAGAAAGAAATGAAAGAAATTAAGGAAGGGAAAAAAATGAAAGTGAAAGAAATATAATGAAGTGAAAGAAACGAAAGAAGTGAAAAACGTTCCACAGCTTAAATTATTTCCAGAGGTGCCAGGAGCCACCAGATGCGGCGGCAGTGCCAGCCAAGTGCCTTGGTTCTTATCCCTCTCCGCGGCTGATCAGGTCCTGGACCGCCGCCAGGCCTGGTAATGGACCGGGCCGCGGGGGTGTTGACCCCCCGGTACACCCTCCAGGTAGGTACTAGGGATCATGACGTCCGCGGGGGCGTTGACCCCCCGGTACACCCTCCAGGTAGGTACTGGGGATCATGACGTCCGCAGGGGCGTTGACCCCCCGGTACACCCTCCAGGTAGGTACTAGGGATCATGACGTCCGCGGGGGCGTTGACCCCCCGGTACACCCTCCAGGTAGGTACTGGGGATCATGACTTCTGCGGGGGCGTTGACCCCCCGGTACACCCTCCAGGTAGGTACTAGGGATCATGACGTCCGCGGGGGTGTTGACCCCCCCCGGTACACCTTCCAAGTAGGTACTGGGGATCATGACTTCTGCGGGGGCGTTGACCCCCCCGGTACACCCTCCAGGTAGGTACTGGAGATCATGACGTCTCTCACTACAGCCTCAGCAATCTTACTGGTGGAATTTGGGTATCTTTCTAGACGAGACGTTTCGCCTACACAGTGACCTTCAGTCCATTACAGTGAAAAACGGTAAAAGACGAGGAGAATGGGGGTAATCAGTCCCTCAGGCTGGAGTCGATGTCTTCAGTCCACCAATCTTGAGAAAAGTAGAGCTGTACTTTTCTCAACACATCGACTCGAGGCTGAGGGACTGATTACCTCAGTCTCCACTCCATCTCCCACCGTTCTTCTTTGTATTGGACTGAAGAAGCCACTGGCTGGCAAAACGTTTCCTCAACAAAGATACCTAGACGCTGCTCAGGTGTTTAATTCTTCAACTTGCACGACAAGAATTTACTTAACGAGCGTTGAGAGCGGTACTCGGGAGGCCGGAATTCTGTCTCCCTTCTACAGTTCAGTCGTCGTAGGGAACCGGTCGTCGTAGGGAACCGGTCGTCGTAGGGAACCGGTCGTCGTAGGGATCCGGTCGTCTTAGGGAACCGGTCGTCGTAGGGAACCGGTCGTCGCAGGGAACCGGTCGTCGTAGGGATCCGGTCGTCGTAGGGATCCGGTCGTCGTAGGGAACCGGTCGTCGTAGGGAACCGGCCGTCGTAGGGAACCGGTCGTCGTAGGGAACCGGTCGTCGTAGGGATCCGGTCGTCGTAGGGAACCGCTCTACTACCAGTCACTTAAGACACATGTATAACAGTTGGGTGTCTTTATTGATGAAGGTTTCGCCTACAGAGTAGACTTCTTCAGTCAGATACAGAGACAACAGTGAAGTGAAGATGGTGTTATCAGTCCATCAGCCTCGGAGAAATAGTATTTGAGGTGGTCAGTCCCTCATATATACACATCTATGCTGTGCCAGAGCAGGCCTCCTGATGGATCAAGGCCCTGATCAACCAGTCTGTTATTGCTGGTCGCACGCGGTCCCAGTGTGAAGAGTGCAGCTGCTCAGACACCAGTCCAGGAGGCAATCAAGTTCATCACATGAGTGCTCTCTCTCTCTCTCTCTCTCTCTCTCTCTCTCTCATCCCAGTATAAGACTTGTTTTGATAACGTGAAAGCTGAAGCTGTTGAAAAATTGCAATCCGCATTTTTTCCGCCCTTGTTTCTTTTCTGCCATCGTGAAGACTTAAGCTGTACCGGGGGATTGAGTCACCTGGCGTTGGGGGAGACTGAGTCACCTGGCGGAGGAGGGGAAGGGAGGGGAGAAAGGGGAGGTAAGACTGAGTCAGTCTTGAACGTGGTCTTATTCTTGACTCTTAAAGACTGAAGACTTTCCGGAAGGAACGCGTGGACACGAAAATAAGGAAGATAAAGGAAGAAGAAGAAGAAGAAGAAGAAGAAGTTATATGCTACAATATTAAAGACAGAGAGAGAGAGAGAGAGAGAGAGAGAGAGAGAGAGAGAGAGAGAGAGAGAGAGAGAGAGAGAAGTTCCCATGCGATACCATGAGTCCACACTACCTATTTATCATCAGTCTTGTGAAAGACATTTGAATAGCAACCACCATCATATATATGTCGTGCCGAATAGGTAAAATTGGTCAATTAGCAAGAACTCATTTAAAATTAAGTCCTTTCTAAAATTTTCTCTTATACGTTTAAAGATATATTTTTTTTAATTTATATTAATATAAAAATTAATATTTTACATAAGTTTACAATAATTTAATAATAAACAAACACAATGAAATGTTTTTTTCGTTAGGTTCAGAATGATTTTTACGAAATTATTGCATGCAGAAATTTTAGCTTGCCTTATTCGGCAAGAAGAGCGTTGCTATTTAAGGCAAAATCGCAAGTTTGACCTGTTCGGGACCTCCTCCCCTTTTCTGCAACATTGCAAGCTCCTGATGATGTGTTCATTACAACACGAAAGGCCTAGAGCTATCATTCATCTCCCCCCCCTTGGTTGTTTTACATCTTGTATCTGTGATCAGTCAGGCTGTTGGTGGGAGCATCCCTCTTCCTGCCTCATCCTAGGAACATCTGTGGTGATTCAAGTATCATCCCTCGCTACTCATCCTTCCTGATGAGTAGGGCCAAAGGTGCCGCCCATGTGCCCGATAACCATGACAAAGGTGCCGCCCATGTGCCCGATAACCATGACAAAGGTGCCGCCCATGTGCCCGATAACCATGACAAAGGTGCCGCCCATGTGCCCGATAACCATGACAAAGGTGCCGCCCATGTGCCCGATAACCATGACAAAGGTGCCGCCCATGTGCCCGATAACCATGACAAAGGTGCCGCCCATGTGCCCGATAACCATGACAAAGGTGCCGCCCATGTGCCCGATAACCATGACAAAGGTGCCGCCCATGTGCCCGATAACCATGACAAAGGTGCCGCCCATGTGCCCGATAACCATTACAAAGGTGCCGCCCATGTGCCCGATAACCATTACAAAGGTGCCGCCCATGTGCCCGATAACCATGACAAAGGTGCCGCCCATGTGCCCGATAACCATTACAAAGGTGCCGCCCATGTGCCCGATAACCATGACAAAGGTGCCGCCCATGTGCCCGATAACCATGACAAAGGTGCCGCCCATGTGCCCGATAACCATGACAAATGTGCCGACCATGTGCCCGATAACCATGACAAAGGTGCCGCCCATGTGCCCGATAACCATGACAAAGGTGCCGCTGGGACGTACACACAGGCAACATGCAAAGCAAAAATCGCCAACCAAAGGCACCAGCGCCATTGCTAGCACACTCACGTGGAAGATCCCGCAGGGAGGTGAAGAGCTCTTGATTCACGGAATTTAGAGCCAAAGAGAGAGAGAGAGAGAGAGAGAGCTGCTGAACCTTGAACCCTGCACCCCCTCTCCCCAGGGGGGGGGGGAGGATGCAGAAATACAGGAATGCAGTGGAGAGTTACAGAACAGCAGTTCACTGCTGCAGCAGCTACTCAGGAACAGCAACGGCTCAATAAGCTCTTTGTTGGAACAGTGTTCCGCGCTGTCTAGAGAGCTTTGTCAGGTCATGTTTCGCTCTGTGTAGAGCTTTGTCAAGTAACGTTTCCCTCTGTGTAGAGCTTTGTCAGGCCATGACTTGATAAATCTCTACTCAGAGTGTAACATGGTAAAGCTCTACACAGAGTGTAACATGATAAAGCTCTACACAGAGTGTAACATGATAAAGCTCTACACAGAGTGTAACATGGTAAAGCTCTACACAGAGTGTAACATGGTAAAGCTCTACACAGAGTGTAACATGATAAAGCTCTACACAGAGTGCAACATGATAAAGCTCTACACAGAGTGTAACATGGTAAAGCTCTACACAGAGTGCAACATGGTAAAGCTCTACACAAAGTGCAACATGGTAAAGCTCTACACAGAGTGTAACATGGTAAAGCTCAACACAGAGTGTAACATAGTAAATCTCTACACAGAGTGTAACATGATAAAGCTCTACACAGAGTGTAACATGGTAAAGCTCTACGCAGAGTGTAACATGATAAAGCTCTACATAGAGTGTAACATGATAAAGCTCTACACAGAGTGTAACATGATAAAGCTCTACACAGAGTGTAACATGGTAAAGCTCTACACAGAGTGTAACATGGTAAAGCTCTACACAGAGTGTAACATGATAAAGCTCTACACAGAGTGCAACATGATAAAGCTCTACACAGAGTGCAACATGGTAAAGCTCTACACAGAGTGTAACATGGTAAAGCTCTACACAGAGTGTAACATGATAAAGCTCTACACAGAGTGCAACATGGTAAAGCTCTACACAAAGTGCAACATGGTAAAGCTCTACACAGAGTGTAACATGGTAAAGCTCTACACAGAGTGTAACATGGTAAAGCTCTACACAGAGTGTAACATGATAAAGCTCTAAACAGAGTGCAACATGGTAAAGCTCTACACAAAGTGTAACATGGTAAAGCTCTACACAGAGTGTAACATGGTAAAGCTCAACACAGAGTGTAACATGGTAAATCTCTACACAGAGTGTAACATGATAAAGCTCTACACAGAGTGTAACATGGTAAAGCTCTACGCAGAGTGTAACATGATAAAGCTCTACACAGAGTGTAACATGATAAAGCTCTACACAGAGTGTAACATGATAAAGCTCTACACAGAGTGTAACATGGTAAAGCTCTACACAGAGTGTAACATGGTAAAGCTCTACACAGAGTGTAACATGATAAAGCTCTACACAGAGTGTAACATGGTAAAGCTCTACACAGAGTGTAACATGGTAAAGCTCTACACAGAGTGTAACATGATAAAGCTCTACACAGAGTGCAACATGGTAAAGCTCTACACAAAGTGCAACATGGTAAAGCTCTACACAGAGTGTAATATGGTAAAGCTCAACACAGAGTGTAACATGGTAAATCTCTACACAGAGTGTAACATGATAAAGCTCTACACAGAGTGTAACATGGTAAAGCTCTACGCAGAGTGTAACATGATAAAGCTCTACACAGAGTGTAACATGATAAAGCTCTACACAGAGTGTAACATGATAAAGCTCTACACAGAGTGTAACATGGTAAAGCTCTACACAGAGTGTAACATGGTAAAGCTCTAAACAGAGTATAACATGATAAAGCTCTACACAGAGTGTAACATAGTAAAGCTATACACAGAGTGTAACATGATAAAGCTCTACACAGAGTGTAACATGATAAAGCTCTACACAGAGTGTAACATGGTAAAGCTCTACACAGAGTGTAACATGGTAAATCTCTACACAGAGTGTAACATGATAAAGCTCTACACAGAGTGCAACAGGATAAAGCTCTACACAGAGTGTAACATGGTAAAGCTCTACACAGAGTGTAACATGATAAAGCTCTACACAGAGTGCAACATGATAAAGCTCTACACAGAGTGTAACATGGTAAAGCTCTACACAGAGTGTAACATAGTAAAGCTCTACACAGAGTGTAACATGGTAAAGCTCTACACAGAGTGCAACATGGTAAAGCTCTACACAGAGTGTAACATGGTAAAGCTCTACACAGAGTGTAACATGATGAAGCTCTACACAGAGTGCAACATGGTAAAGCTCTACACAAAGTGCAACATGGTAAAGCTCTACACAGAGTGTAACATGGTAAAGCTCAACACAGAGTGTAACATGGTAAAGCTCTACACAGAGTGTAACATGATAAAGCTCTTCACAGAATGCAACATGCTAAAGCTCTACACAGAGTGCAACATGGTAAAGCTCTACACAGAGTGTAACATGATAAAGCTCTACACAAAGTGCAACATGGTAAAGCTCTACACAGAGTGCAACATGGTAAAGCTCTACACAGAGTGTAACATGATAAAGCTCTACACAGAGTGTAACACGATAAAGCTCTACACAGAGTGTAAAATGATAAAGCTCTACACAGAGTGTAACATGGTAAAGCTCTACACAGAGTGTAACATGGTAAAGCTCTACACATAGTGACAAGGTAAAGCTCCACGCAGAGAGCAATATAACAGAGCTGTACGTACCGAAGGGTTTTAGTCCCCAAATACGTACAGCACACGTACTTTCCGTCCTTTAAAAACATCCTTACGGACCTTCCTTCTACTGGCTGAAGATTGTGTACTCACCACCTAATTGTACTCACCTAATTGTGGTTGCAGGGGTCGAGACTCAACTCCTGGCCCCGCCTCTTCGCTGTCCGCTACTGGGTCTCTGCTCTCCCTGCTCCATGAGCTTTATCATACCTTGTCTTAAAACTATGTATGGTTCCCGCCTCCACTATATCGTTCGCTAGACTATTCCACTTCCTAACTACTCTATGGCTGAAGAAGTGCTTCCTAACATCCCTTTGACTCAGCTGAGTCTTCAGCTTCCAGTTGTGTCCCTTTGTTTCTGTGTTCCCTCTCTGGAACATCCTGTCACTATCTACCTTGTCGATTCCTTGCAGTATTTTGTATGTCGTTATCATGTCTCCTATTACCCTTCTGTCCTCCAGTGGTGTTAGTCCTATTTCCCTCAACCTTTCTTCATATGGCATTCCCCTGAGCTGTGGAACTAGCCTTTGCACTTTCTCTAATTTCTTGACGTGCTTGACCAGGTGTGGGTTCCAGACTGGTGCTGCATACTCTAGTATGGGCCTGACGTACACGGTGTACAGTGTCTTGAACGATTCCTTGTTAAGGTAACGGAACGCTAATCTTAGGTTTGCCAGTCGCCCATATGCTGCCGCGGTTATCTGGTTGATGTGTGTTTCCGGAGACGTGCTTGGCGTTATACTCACCCCAAGGTCTTTCTCCTTTGATGAGGTTTGTAGCCTTTGTCCACCTAGCCTGTACTCTGTCAGCGGTCTTCTTTGCCTCTCTCCGATCCTCATGACTTTGCATTTGGTGGGGTTAAATTCGAGAAGCCAGTTGCTAGACCAGATGTCAAGCTTGTCCAGGTCTCTTTGAAGTCCTGCTTGGTCTTCATCCGATGTGATTCTCATCATTAATTTCACATCATCTGCGAACAGAGACACTTCTGAGTCTATCCCATCCGTCATGTCATTCACATATACCAAGAATAGCACTGGTCCTAGGACTGACTCCTGCGGTACACCGCTCGTTACCGGCGCCCACTGTGATACCTCATCACGCACCATGACCCGTTGTTGCCTCCCTGTGAGGTATTCCCTGATCCATTCCAGTGCCCTTCCTGTTATACACGTTTGGTCTTCCAACTTCTTTACTAATCTCATATGAGGAACTGTGTCGAAGGTCTTCCTGCAGTCCAGGAAAATGCAGTCAACCCACCCCTCTCTCTCTCTTGCCTTACCTCTGTTACTTTATCATAGAACTCCAGGAGGTTTGTTACACAGGATTTGCCTTCCCTGAATCCGTGCTGTCTGGCGTTGATTATCCTGTTCTGCTCCAGATGCTCCACCATTCTGTGTGTGTGTGTGTGTGTGTGTGTGTGTGTGTGTGTACTCACCTAGTTGTACTCACCTAGTTGTGGTTGCAGGGGTCGAGTCAAAGCTCCTGGCCCCGCCTCTTCACTGGCCGCTACTGGGTCACTCTCCCAGTGTGTGTGTGTGTGTGTGTGTGTGTGTGTGTGTGTATTCCATACAACAACTGCTTTGCGTGGCTTACTACACCCTTGCGACGGCTCCTGTCGCAATGTCAGTGCGACTTACGTCCTGTGTAAGGGTGAGATATCGTAACTCGAGGGACTGGCCAGGCGCGGTAGGCGGAAGTCATCTTATCTCGCGACGTGTACGTCAGGTCTGTGGCGCAGTGCGATGCGTCAGCACGGCGGTCCACAACTAGTCAGGTAGTTGTGACCTCAAGAAGAACCAGGGGAGATAGGATTACGACGTAAATGATATCCTGAGGGATATCTACTACACGAGGGTCATTAAAGACTATCTACTACACGAGGGTCAATAAGGCTGTATGTCACCTGTTCACCACCGGCCAAGAATACATAAGACAGTGAACAGAGTATACTGACAGTGTATTTACACGAAGAGATATACACCTCTCTGTGTGTATATACACAGATCTTGAAGTGAGGGAGGTCAGAATTTTCCTGCTGCCATCTATTGAGTAAGATCTGTATTAAATATAGATTAAAGCTATCTTGATGCTGTGTTGTGCTTAAGTTAGCTCAGCCACGATCAACAACAGCAACAGCAGTAGTGACAACGGTACCAGCAGCAACAGCAATAACAGCAGCAGCAATATTCGTTGACTCACATCTGGACTTCCAAGAATCATCCTGTGAGAAGGAAGGAGTATCTTCAGGCAGCATCCCTCTGATTCCTCCTTCTTATCATCCAACCCCTTCCCTCCATCCCTCTTATCATCCAACCCCTTCCCTCCATCCCTCTTACCATCCAACCCCTTCCCTCCATCCCTCTTATCATCCAACCCCTTCCCTCCATCCCTCTTACCATCCATTCCCTTCTCTCCAACCCTCTTACCCTCCCCTAAACGCGGCTCCTGCGCTCGTCTTCCCTTCCAAAATGACCCTTATTTTTCGTCCCCTAATCCCTACTGGTCCTTCCTGGTAGGGGGTCTTACTATCCATGGGTCCCTTTACCCGTCTCATTGAAAGGACCCCCATCTCTCACCGGTCTAAATCTTCTTATGGGACCCCCCCGTTCTTCTTCGACTCCACAAGGACCCCCCTCTCTATTCCCTCCATAACTACTCACAGGACCCCCTCCCTATTCCCTCCATAACTCCAAACCTAACTGACCTTCCCTCCACACCTCAAGCATTAAAGACTCTCCCTTACCCCTTTAAAGTCTAAGAGAACCCCCTCCTTTCCACCCTCCTCCCCTCCTTCCCTCCCCTCCTACCCCTTCTCCAACCTCCATTCCACCCCTCCCCAGGACAAGGCAGCTGCTGTGGTCTCTCAGAATTCCTTTCAGGAAGAAAATTTGTATGTACCACTGTGAGGATGTGACGGTAAGGGGAGGAGGAGGAGGAGGAGGAGGAAGAGGAGGGAAAGGAGGAATAGAAGGAGAAAGAAGGAGGAAGGATAATTTACACATATGTTACTATATTATTGTAACCAAGAACGAGTGGTATTGATCAATAACAGCCCTGCACTAGCCAAGGACTCGAACCCATGTTGTGCTGGCCCGTCTATGGTGTGCGAGAACCACATGACGCTTTAACCCACAGGAGCACGCAATCCTACAAAGATGGTGCAGCCAGCAGAGCTAGCTGTTTTACAACATGGGTTCGAGTCCTTGGCTAGTGCAGTGTTGTTATTGATATGTTACTATGTGCAAAAAAACCTTTTGCGTTGCAATCAACACATCTTCAAGAGCTTGCAATGTTGCAGAAATGAGCAGGAAGCCCAGGTAGATTAGTTCAAGGGAACGACTTGAGAGAGAGAGAGAGAGAGAGAGAGAGAGAGAGAGAGAGAGAGAGAGAGAGAGAGAGAGAGAGAGAGAGAGAGAGAGAGAGAGAGAGAGAGAGAGAGAGAGAGAGAGAGAGAGAGAGAGAGAGAGAGAGTACACCTCACGTTCAGTTCCTGGAAATGTTGTAATTATCGAAATTAAGAATTTTAAGACGATATTTTGTTCAAATGATACAAGTGAAATGTATTAGGAAGCCCAGTGGTGTTCCTCTGTCCCTCAGTCACCACCAGTGGTGTTCCTCTGTCCCTCAGTCACCACCAGTGGTGTTCCTCCGTCCCTCAGTCACCACCAGTGGTGTTCCTCTGTCCCTCAGTCACCACCACTGGTGTTCCTCTGTCCCTCAGTCACCACCAGTGGTGTTCCTCTGTCCCTCAGTCACCACCAGTGGTGTTCCTCCGTCCCTCAGTCACCACCAGTGGTGTTCCTCTGTCCCTCAGTCACCACCAGTGGTGTTCCTCTGTCCCTCAGTCACCACCAGTGGTGTTCCTCTGTCTCTCAGTCACCACCAGTGGTGTTCCTCTGTCCCTCAGTCAACACCAGTGGTGTTCCTCCGTCCCTCAGTCACCACCAGTGGTGTTCCTCTGTCCCACAGTCACCACCAGTGGTGTTCCTCTGTCCCTCAGTCACCACCAGTGGTGTTCCTCTGTCCCTCAGTCACCACCAGTGGTGTTCCTCTGTCCCTCAGTCACCACCAGTGGTGTTCCTCCGTCCCTCAGTCACCACCAGTGGTGTTCCTCTGTCCCTCAGTCACCACCAGTGGTGTTCCTCTGTCCCTCAGTCACCACCAGTGGTGTTCCTCTGTCCCTCAGTCACCACCAGTGGTGTTCCTCTGTCCCTCAGTCACCACCAGTGGTGTTCCTCTGTCCCTCAGTCACCACCAGTGGTGTTCCTCTGTCCCTCAGTCACCACCAGTGGTGTTCCTCCGTCCCTCAGTCACCACCAGTGGTGTTCCTCTGTCCCACAGTCACCACCAGTGGTGTTCCTCTGTCCCTCAGTCACCACCAGTGGTGTTCCTCTGTCCCACAGTCACCACCAGTGGTGTTCCTCTGTCCCTCAGTCACCACCAGTGGTGTTCCTCTGTCCCTCAGTCACCACCAGTGGTGTTCCTCTGTCCCTCAGTCACCAACAGTGGTGTTCCTCCGTCCCTCAGTCACCACCAGTGGTGTTCCTCTGTCCCTCAGTCACCACCAGTGGTGTTCCTCTGTCCCTCAGTCACCACCAGTGGTGTTCCTCTGTCCCTCAGTCACCACCAGTGGTGTTCCTCTGTCCCTCAGTCACCACCAGTGGTGTTCCTCCGTCCCTCAGTCACCACCAGTGGTGTTCCTCCGTTACTATGTATCAACCAATATCGTCTTTCCAGGTTCCAGGATCAACATTAACGTCTTTCCAGGTTCCAGGATCAACCAATATCGTCATTCCAGGTTCCAGGATCAACCAATAACGTCTTTCCAGGCTCACGAATCAACCAATAACGTCTTTCCAGGTTCCAGGATCAACCAATAACGTCTTTCCAGGCTCAAGAATCAACCAATAACGTCTTTCCAGGCTCAAGAATCAACCAATAACGTCTTTCCAGGTTCCAGGATCAACCAATAACGTCCTCGCAGCCGCCTGGATCAGCCCTTTTGGGATCCTCTCTAACCGTTGGAGGCTGGAAACCGTTTTATTTTTCATTCCAAAGGTGTACAAAGGTTCCTAACATTCCCTTTGGGCTCTCCGTTGCCTCTGTTGCTACCTGAGGCGTCCAAAGGACCCTTCTCTCCATTTTTTGCTTGCTGTTACAAATAGGCTACGGTGATGTTTACTTCTCTACTGACAAAGGGAGAAAGAGGAAGGGAGAGAGGGAGGGAAGAAGGGGAGAGAGGGGGAAAGTGTGTGGTGAGGGGAGAGAAAAGGGAGGAGAGTAAGGGGTTTGAGGGAAAGGGAGTCTGGTTGAAGGGTTGGCAGGAAGGAGGAGGAGGAAGAGAAATGGAAGAAGAAGAAGAAGAAAGAAAGAAGAAGAAGAAGACGAAAGAAGAAGAGGAATAGTTAAAATAATAATAATAATAATAATAATAATAATAATAATAATAATAAGAAGAAGAAGAAGAAGAAGAAGAAGAAGAAGAAGAAGAAGAAGAAGAAGAAGAAGAAGAAGAAGAAGAAGAAGAAGAAAAGAAGAAAAAGGAAGTAGGTCAGTCCGAGAGACTGATTAACGAATAAGGAAGATCTGTTAAGTGATTACAAGGCCAACTGCCCATCAGGTGAGTGTATGACACAGTAACTGCCCATCAGGTGAGTGTATGACACAGTAACTGCCAATCAAGTGAGCGTATGGCACAGTAACTGCCCATCAGGTGAGCGTATGGCACAGTAACTGCCAATCAGGTGAGTGTGTGACACAGTAACTGCCCATCAGGTGAGTGTATGACACAGTAACTGCCCATCAAGTGAGCGTATGGCACAGTAACTGCCAATCAGGTGAGTGTGTGACACAGTAACTGCCAATCAGGTGAGTGTATGACACAGTAACTGCCAATCAGGTAAGTGTATGACACAGTAACTGCCAATCAGGTGAGTGTATGACACAGTAACTGCGAATCAGGTGAGTGTATGACACAGTAACTGCCCATCAGGTGAGTGTATGACACAGTAACTGCCCATCAAGTGAGCGTATGGCACAGTAACTGCCCATCAGGTGAGCGTATGGCACAGTAACTGCCAATCAGGTGAGTGTGTGACACAGTAACTGCCAATCAGGTAAGTGTATGACACAGTAACTGCCAATCGGGTGAGTGTATGACACAGTAACTGCCAATCAGGTGAGTGTGTGACACAGTAACTGCCAATCAGGTGAGTGTGTGACAGTAACTGCCAATCAGGTGAGTGTTGAAGTAACTGCCAATCAGTGAGGTTGACAGTAACTGCCAATCAGGTGAGTGTTGACACAGTAACTGCCAATCAGGTGAGTGTGTGACAGTAACTGCCAATCAGGTGAGTGTGTGACAGTAACTGCCAATCAGGTGAGTGTGTGACAGTAACTGCCAATCAGGTGAGTGTATGACACAGTAACTGCCAATCAGGTGAGTGTATGACCATACTGCCTCAGGTAAGTGTGAACAGTAACTGCAATCAGTGAGGTAGAAGAATGCAATAGGGAGGGACAGAAGAACAGGAGGGGACACAGTAAGCATCAGGGAGGATGAAAGAAGAGGGAGTGGAGGAAGGAGGATGCACATTAACATTGACTAATGCCTCAGTTGAGTGTAGGTAACGAAGGTTTTCTTCCCTCTAGTTCCTATCTTCTTGTATACCTTCTGCTCTTGTTCAGTTCCTCTTCCCGTTCTTCTGTTCTTCCTTCTTTCTTCCTTCTTTTCTTCTTCTTCCTGATCTTCTTCTCTTTCTTGACTCTCAGTAGTTTACTTGCATTGTTATTTCCATATGATTTCAGTCATATTGAGCTTTATTTTGACAGTACTCCTCTTTTCTAATTGTGAGTTGACTGCTAGTATGTGTGACAGTAACTTGCAATCGTTCTCTCTCTGTTCCAGTAACTGCCAATCTAGTTGCCCTTTCTCTGTCTGTCTGTCTTGATGCTGTCTGTTTCTGTGCTAGGTAGTTTTCTTCTTCTTCTTTCTTCTTCTTCTTCTTCTTCTTCTTCTTCTTCTTCTTCTTCTTCTTCTTCTCTTCTTCTTCTTCTTCTTCTTCTTCTTCTTCTCTACTCCTATTTTCTTGCATTTTATTTCTTTTTCAGTCTTCTTTATTCCTCTTCTCTTTCTATTATTACTCTAGTCACTGTCTCTCTTGAACTTCTCTCTTTCCTGTTTCTCAATCCTCTTCTTGTCTGTCTCTTCTGTCTGTCTTTGTCCCCTCTCTCTCTCTCTCTCTCTCTCTTTCCTCTCTCTTCTCTTTCCTCTTCTCTTTCTCTCTATTCCTCTCTCTGTTCTCTTTCCTCTTCCCTCTCTTTTTCCTCTATTCCTCTTCTTTTCCTCTAATTTCTCTTCTCTTTCCTCTAATTCCTCTTCTCTTCCCTCTAATTCCTCTTCTCTTCCTCTAATTCCTCTTCTGTTTCCTCTAATTCCTCTTCTGTTTCCTCTAATTCCTCTTCTGTTCCTCTAATTCCTCTTCTGTTTCCTCTAATTCCTCTTCTGTTTCCTCTAATTCCTCTTCTGTTTCCTCTAATTCCTCTTCTGTTTCCTCTAATTCCTCTTCTGTTTCCAACCTCTTCTGTTCCTCTAATTCCTCTTCTGTTTCCTCTAATTCCTCTTCGTTTCCTTAATTCCTCTTCGTTCCCTCAATTCCTCTTCTGTTCCTCTATCCTCTTCTGTCTCACCTCTTCTGTTCCCTCTAATTCCTTTCGTTCCAATCTCTCTATCTCTAATTTCTCTTTTGCCTCTAATTTATTCTTTCCTCTATTGTCTCTTCCTCTAATTCTCTTCTGCATCTAATTCTCTTCCTTAATCTCCTCTTCAATTCTTTCTGTTCCCTCAAATACCTCTTTCCTCTACTGCAGTGACTTTATTAATCCAGTCCAAAGAATAATCTTAAAGACTGTGGAGGACACGAAAAATTAATTTGAGGTGATCAGTCCCTCAGCTATTGCCGGGAAAATAAAAGGGGGTTGGACTTTTGATGAGGCTCGGAGATCTTTTGTTGAACCTGGAAGGAAGAAACAACGGGAGATTTGATCGTGCGATCGAGAGAAAGAGAGAGAGAGAGAGAGAGAGAGAGAGAGAAAGGGAAGGAGGGAAGAGAGCTGTCAATTGTTGTGTCTCGCGAGGCCTCGAGAAGCAGCTACAAGTTCTGGATCTGTGGAAGAAGTTGAAAGTTTTAAGAGGCCGCCACTTGTGGTGTGGGCTGGAGGAGATACAGTGTTAAGTGCTTCCTCCAGCTAGCTGATTTACACTTGGAGTCACTTGACCTGTACTCCCTGGAGCACAGGAGAGAGAGATACATCATAATCTACACCTGGAAAATCCTAGAGGGACTGGTCCCAAATCTGCACACAGAAATCACTCCCTACGAAAGCAATAGACTGGGCAGACGGTGAAATATACCCCCAATGAAAAGTAGGGGCGCCATTAGTACACTAAGAGAAAACACAATAAGTGTCCAGGGCCCAAAACTGTTCAACAGTCTTCCACTCAGCTCCAGGCTGAGGGACTGACCACCTCAAATACTTTTTCTCCAAGGTTGATGGACTGATTACAATATCATTATGTCATTATTACTTCTCCCTTTGTATTTGACTGAAGAAGCCTACTGTGTAGGCGAAACGTTACAATAATAAAGATACCCAACTGTTGCACATGTGTCTTAATCTTCAACTTGTCGGAATTTTATAACATTTTTAACAAGTCATTTTTCGCTATCCTGTTTACTTCCCTATTCTCACTCGTCCTTTGTTTTCTACGCTTTCTCTGTGTTCTTTTTCACCTTCCTGTTGCCTCTCTGTATCTCTGATTAAAGCAAGGACTCTCTCTATCTCTCTGTCTTGATTCCCCACACTTCTTCCTGCTGGGAATGAACCTTGCTGTCACCTCCCGTCACTTGCTGTTGAAGTCTCCACCGTCTCGTGGGTTGTCTTGTCCTTAGCTTCCCTCTCCCACTGGATTCCATTTAGAAAACCTCTCATCTCTGCATAGTAATCTGGTTTATTATTTCTGTCTCCTTGTCTCTCCACTCGCACTTGGAACTGTGTAGCCTGTGGTTACTAACTCATAGTGGCGGCCCAGATGTAATGTCATCTCTGTTAGATTCACTCAGAGTGAAGAGCAGGTCAAGTCGAGCTGGTTGCTCCTCAGTCCTCACTCTCGTGTTTACTTTGACATGTAAACATTCCTCTCCACCCTCCTTCATGTTGATACCAGCTTGATGATATCCTCACGATATCCAGCTCAGGCTGAGACCTTGTGTATACCCCATCCTGTGACAGGGTAAACATAGGTTAGCTTTGGTTCCCACTCTGGGTAAATAGGGTTATAAAAGCTTATTCCTTGGGTAGCATTGAAAAGTGGCTGGGCAAAGATTTTTGTTAGTGGGTTAGGGTTTGAGAATGACCTGCCTAGCATGGGCCAGTAGGCCTGCTGCAGTGTTCCTCCTTTCTCAGATTCTGTGTAACTGTGTAAGCGCAGCAGTATACTGCTGACATTTCCGGTTTTCTTTCATTAAAACCATGGATAGAAAGTTTCCCAGTCTACAGTCTTTCCTTGTGGTTAAATTCACTTACTGGTTCTTTGTGTTGCTTCTTGGTTCTTTGTGTTGCTTCTTCTTGAGTTTGTATTGTGTTTCCACTGATCACGTTATGCTTCAGTGATGTGAGATAACTGCTCTAATACTCTTTTAATTTGATGTGTCACTGTTACCTTGCATAGAGTTTGAAACGCTTCCAAAAGACACTTGTCTGGGGTCAATCCTGGGTAGCTAGCTGGAGGGGCTGGGGTCAGGTCAGGTCACGTTAGTTGAAAGGACACAAGCAGCTTGGTCATGTATCATGGATATCAGAGGGAGTAATGAATGATCTAGAGACGCTCCTGTAGGTTCCTCTTCCCCAAGATGTTCCTGACCTTTCCAATCCCCCCCTCCCCGGGTGTATTATTCAAGAACCTAATTATAACTTTATTTTTTAAGGGGTTAGCCAGTGGAAGGCCTCGGTCAGATGATCAAAAGCTCCAGCGGCGGGTCATCACGTAAGACCAGTGAATATGAATATGAGGGACTGACCACCTCAAAACTACGTCTTCAAGGGTGATGGACTGATTACGTCGTAAACAAACCATACTACGGGCGGGGATAGAACCCGCGATCAGAGAGTAATAAAACTCCAGACCGACGCGCTAGCCACTGGGCCAGCTGGCTACAACAAGATTCGTCCAACTGTGACCACAAATGCAAACTTGCATTTGGTGGTCACAATGGTGTTTATACTAACTTTCCTATGGTGCAAAAATATACCTAGTTGGACGAATCTTTTTGTAACCAGCTGGCCCGGTGGCTAGCGCGTCGGTCTGGAGTTATATGACTCTCTGATCGCGGGTTCTATCCCCACCCGTGGTATGATTTTGTGAGTCATGATTACATCGCCTGCTGTGTACTCGACTGAAGATACCTATTTATCATGTAGGCGAAACATCTCACGTTTCTAACCTATCATCTAAGATCAGCGTCAGGAAACAACTGTCCTGTTTCCTGATCAATCTCATAAGAACACAAGGAGGAAGGAGCACAGCAACAGACCTACTGACTCATCTCGCCCGACACATCATGTTCCAGACGCTCCGCTCCTGGTGCCTTATCCACTTGTGCCTCCCGACGCGTCTTGAGAAACACACATCCTTCCAATGTGGCAATTGTGCTTGTGTAATATAATGACACGAGGGGAGATATGTATTCATTTCCCATCCTCCCTCCCATTGTCTCATCCATGTTTCTCACTCAGATGGAAGTCAGCTGTGATGCCAGACTTTGTTGACAATCTTCCTACCATAGACCGGAAATTTTGAAATCGTAAATAGACCTGTTTGTGACTGTGTTGCCTGCTTGCAGGATGAACTAATAATTTACAACATCAATAACATTATTATTATTATTATTATTATTATTATTATTATTATTATTATTATTATTATTATTATTTTAACTATTACGGTGCTGGGACCTACAAGTATTATTATCATATCTCACATTCTCTCTCTCTTCCGGAGGTTTAACGAGGCCTCCGGAGGTTTAACGCGGCTTCCGGGAGGTTAAACGAGGCTTCCGGAGGTTTAACGAGGCCTCTGGGAGTTATAAACCACCGGGGTAGTTAGTGGTAGTTATGATTGAAAGTAAAGAGGTGTCTTGTGGTCACAACACTTATGTAACTTAAGTGACTGTACCAGCCAGGACTGCTATGTAACTTAAGTGACTATACCAGCCAGGACTGTTATGTAACTTAAGTGACTGTACCAGCCAGGACTGTTATGTAACTTAAGTGACTGTACCAGCCAGGACTGTTATGTAACTTAAGTGACTGTACCAGCCAGGACTGTTATGTAACTTAAGTGACTGTACCAGCCAGGACTGTTATGTAACTTAAGTGACTGTACCAGCCAGGACTGTTATGGTTGCATGGCATAGATATGTTTGATACCATAATTATGGTTGGTAACATAGTTATGGTTGATACCATAGTTATGGTTGATACCATAGTTATAGTTAGTACCATAGTTATGGTTGAAACCATAGTTATGGTTGAAACCATAGTTATGGTTAGTACCATAGTTAGGTTTGATACCATAGTTATGGTTGCATGTCAAATCGCTAGTGCTCCCTCATTTGGAATATTGTTCAGTGTTGACAGCCCCGTCCAGGCCAGGAGAAATGTCGGGCTGGAACAAATACAGAGATTGTTTATGATCAACATAGAGCCAGTAAAGCATTTATATTACTGGAAACGTCTTAAAGTCTTAAATATGTACTCACTGGAGCGGAAGAGAGAGAGATACATGATAATATATACCTGGAAAGTACTCGAGGGCCTGGTCCCAAATCTGCACAATGCTATAACAACATACTGGAGTGAGAGATCTGGGAGGAAGTGCAAAATAAACCCAGTGAAAAGCAGGGGTGCAGTGGGCACAATAAGAGAACACTGTATCAACATCCGTGGTCCCAGATTATTCAACATCTTACCAGAAGATATCAGAAACACTAATGGGACAAGTGTAGAAGTCTTCAAGAGGAAATTGGACGAGTATCTTCACCTGGTGCCAGATCTACCAGGCTGTGATGGATATGTTGGGCAGCGGGCCACCAGCAGCAACAGATTGGTTGACCAGGCTAGCACCATACAAGCCTGGCCCATGGCTGGGCTCTGGGGGTAGAAAGACTCTGGAAAGTCATCAAAGGTATATCACAGGTATGGCATAGTTATGGTTGATACCATATAAATGGTTGCACACACACAAACACACACACACACACACAAACACACACACACACAAACACACACACACACACACACACACACACACACACACACACACACACACACAAACACACACACACACACACAAACACACACACACACAATCAGTGAAAACTCGACAGATTTATGGGAGAACAAATAAAAAAAAGGACCACAAAAAACTGATGGAGGCAGCAGGGGGGGGAGGGGGAGGGAGGAAAGAAGGGGGGACAGAGATATGAAATGGAAGAGTGGTGGAGAAGCTAGGAGATGGGAAGGCTAGGAGAGGCTAGGAGAAGCTAGGAGAGGCTATGAGAGGCTAAGAGAGGCAATTAGAGGCTACGAAAGGCTAGGAGATGCTAAGAGAGGCTAGAAGAGGCTAGGCGAGGCTAAGAGAGGCTAGGAGAGGCTAGGGAGATGACTGCTGTTTACTATTATCAACACAACTTCTCTCATTTGCATAGCGGACTAGGACATCTGTGAGCGCTGCCACACTCCCATGATCCAGCCTGCCATTCATGGCACCCTCCATGACTTTACCATGCTGGGAAGGGATACCACCAGGTCCTGGATGACTTTACCATGCTGGGAAGGGATACCACCAGGTCCTGGATGACTTTATCATACCAGGAAGGGATACCACCAGGTCTTGGTTGACTTTACCATGCTGATAAGGGATACCACCAGGTCCTGGATGACTTTACCATGCTCGGAAGGGATACCACCAGGTCTTGGTTGACTTTACCATGCTCGGAAGGGATACCACCAGGTCCTGGATGACTTTACCATGCTAGGAAGAAATACCACCAGGTCTTCGATGACTTTACCATGCTAGGAAGGGATACCACCAGGTCCTGGATGACTTTACCATGCTAGGAAGGGATACCACCAGGTCTTAGATGACTTTACCATGCTGGGAAGGGATACCACCAGGTCTTCGATGACTTTACCATGCTGAGAAGGGATACCACCAGGTCCTGGATGACCTTTACCATGCTGGGAAGGGATACCACCAGGTCTTCGATGACTTTACCATGCTGAGAAGGGATACCACCAGGTCCTGGATGACCTTTACCATGCTGGGAAGGGATACCACCAGGTCCTGGATGACCTTTACCATGCTGGGAAGGGATACCACCAGGTCCTGGTTGACCTTTACCATGCTGGGAAGGGATACCACCAGGTCTTCGATGACTTTACCATGCTGGGAAGGGATACCACCAGGTCTTCGATGACTTTACCATTCTGAGAAGGGATACCACCAGGTCCTGGATGACCTTTACCATGCTGGGAAGGGATACCACCAGGTCCTGGATGACCTTTACCATGCTGGGAAGGGATACCACCAGGTCCTGGATGACCTTTACCAGGCTGGGAAGGGATACCACCAGGTCTTCGATGACCTTTACCATGCTGGGAAGGGATACCACCAGGTCCTGGATGACCTTTACCATGCTGGGAAGGGATACCACCAGGTCTTCGATGACCTTTACCATGCTGGGAAGGGATACCACCAGGTCCTGGATGACCTTTACCATGCTGGGAAGGGATACCACCAGGTCTTCGATGACCTTTACCATGCTGGGAAGGGATACCACCAGGTCCTGGATGACCTTTACCATGCTGGGAAGGGATACCACCAGGTCCTGGATGACCTTTACCATGCTGGGAAGGGATACCACCAGGTCTTCGATGACCTTTACCATGCTGGGAAGGGATACCACCAGGTCCTGGATGACCTTTACCATGCTGGGAAGGGATACCACCAGGTCTTCGATGACCTTTACCATGCTGGGAAGGGATACCACCAGGTCTTCGATGACCTTTACCATGCTGGGAAGGGATACCACCAGGTCTTCGATGACCTTTACCATGCTGGGAAGGGATACCACCAGGTCCTGGATGACCTTTACCATGCTGGGAAGGGATACCACCAGGTCCTGGATGACCTTTACCATGCTGGGAAGGGATACCACCAGGTCCTGGTTGACCTTTACCATGCTGGGAAGGGATACCACCAGGTCTTCGATGACTTTACCATGCTGGGAAGGGATACCACCAGGTCTTCGATGACTTTACCATGCTGGGAAGGGATACCACCAGGTCCTGGATGACCTTTAATATGCTGAGAAGGGATACCACCAGGTCCTGGATGACCTTTACCATGCTGGGAAGGGATACCACCAGGTCCTGGATGACCTTTACCATGCTGGGAAGGGATACCACCAGGTCCTGGATGACCTTTACCATGCTGGGAAGGGATACCACCAGGTCCTGGATGACCTTTACCATGCTGGGAAGGGATACCACCAGGTCTTCGATGACCTTTACCATGCTGGGAAGGGATACCACCAGGTCTTCGATGACCTTTACCATGCTGGGAAGGGATACCACCAGGTCTTCGATGACCTTTACCATGCTGGGAAGGGATACCACCAGGTCCTGGATGACCTTTACCATGCTGGGAAGGGATACCACCAGGTCCTGGATGACCTTTACCATGCTGGGAAGGGATACCACCAGGTCCTGGATGACCTTTACCATGCTGGGAAGGGATACCACCAGGTCCTGGATGACCTTTACCATGCTGGGAAGGGATACCACCAGGTCCTGGATGACCTTTACCATGCTGGGAAGGGATACCACCAGGTCCTGGATGACCTTTACTATGCTGGGAAGGGATACCACCAGGTCCTGGATGACCTTTACCATGCTGGGAAGGGATACCACCAGGTCCTGGATGACCTTTACCATGCTGGGAAGGGATACGAAGTATGAGTTTGGGGAGATCAATCCCTCAGTCTACAAAGCTGGAGGAGGTGGAAGAGGTTCCATCCATAAGCCTTTAGTCAGGATTACACTGAGAGTGACACCATCCTCCAGCAGCCATCCTCCAGCAGCCATCCTCCAGCAGCCATCCTCCAGCAGCCATCCTCCAGCAGCCATCCTCTAGCAGTCATCCTCCAGCAATCATCCTCCAGCAATCATCCTCCAGCAGTCATCCTCCAGCAGCCATCCTCCAGCAGCCATCCTCCAGCAGTCATCCTCCAGCAGCCATCCTCCAGCAGTCATCCTCCAGCAGCCATCCTCCAGCAGTCATCCTCCAGCAGCCATCCTCCAGCAGCCATCCTCTAGCAGCCATCCTCCAGCAGCCATCCTCCAGCAGTCATCCTCCAGCAGCCATCCTCCAGCAGTCATCCTCCAGCAGCCATCCTCCAGCAGTCATCCTCCAGCAATCATCCTCAGTGACGTGACCAGTTTTTACCCGGCAGTTCGACTTGTCTTTCTGGTCAGAGCATCTGACATGAGCATCACTGCCAGGAAAGGGCAGACCAACTAGCTAAAAACCAGTGCCACCCACACGACAAGAATGTAGGCAGTACCACATGTATCTATCTATCTATCTATTTATCTGTCTATCTATCTATCTATCTATCTATCTATATATCTATCTGTATTTCTATCTATCTATCTATCTATCTATCTATCTATCTATATATCTATCTATCTATCTATCTATATATCTATATATCTATCTATCTATATATAAATATTATCAGAGTACGATGCTTTGATTCCAGCTGAGATTATCTTGAATGGTAGGTGTACAGTGCCAGGTTTGACAGTGCCACGGAGAGGACTGTGATGGATCAACCAGGCTGTGGTGTTCATGCTGGACTGAGTGCTGCTAGCACTCACAGTCTGGTCGATCAGTCTATCAACCAGGTTTGATCCAGGCTCGTGCAACTTGCGGAGGGGGCGGATGACCCCCCCGTAATTAATAAGCTCGCCTATAGTGCCATACACGCATATAGAGGCACTCTCACACACACATAGTGGCACTCTCACACACATATAGTGGCACCCTCACACACACATAGTGGCACTCTCACACACACATATAGTGGCACATATAGTGTCCTACGAAGAAAGGTTGAGGGAAATAGGCCTGGCAACACTGGAGGACAGAAGGGTTAGAGGGGACATGATAACGACATACAAAATACTGCGGGGAATCGACAAGGTAGATATTGACAGGATGTTCCAGAGAGGGAACTCAGAAACAAGGGGACACAATTGGAAGTTGAAGACTCAGATGAGTCAAAGGGATGTTAGGAAGCATTTCTTCAGCCATAGAGTAGTCAGGAAGTGGAATAGTCTATCAAACGATGTAGTGGAGTCAGGAACCATACATAGCTTTAAGACGAGGTATTATAAAGCTCATGGAGCAGGGAGAGAAGAGACCCAGTAGCGGACAGTGAAGAGGCGTGGCCAGGAGCTGAGTCTCGACCCCTGCAACCACAATTAGGTGAGTACAATTAGGTGAGTACCCTCACACACATAGTGGCACTCTCACACACACATAGTGGCACTCTCACACAAACATAGTGGCATTCTCACACACATAGTGGGACTCTCACACACATTTAGTGGCACCCTCACACACATAGTGGCACTCTCACACACATAGTGACACTCTCACACACATAGTGGCACTCTCACACACACATAGTTGCACTCACAAACACATAGAGTGGCACCCTCACACACATAGTGGCACTCTCACACAAATAGCAGCACTCTCACACACACATAGTGACACTCTCACTCATACATATAGTGGCACCCTCACACACACATAGTGGCACTCACACAAACATATAGTGGCAC
>WNWK01001713.1:167500-255712 GCA_009830355.1 Cherax destructor
TGTGGGTGGGTGGGGTGGGCTGGTGGGTGGGGTGGGCTGGTGGGTGGGGTGGGCTGGAGGGTGGTTGGGGTGGGCTGGTGGGTGGGCTCGTGGGTGGGTGGGGTTGGCTGGAGGGTGGGTAGGGTGGGCTGGTGGGTGGGTAGGGTGGGCTGGTGGGTGGGTAGGGTGGGCTGGTGGGTGGGTGGGGTGGGCTGGTTGGTGGGTGGGGTGTTCTGGTGGTGGGGTTGGCTGGTGGGTGGGTAGGGTGGGCTGGTGGGTGGGTAGGGTTGGCTGGTGGGTGGGTGGGGTGGATGGTGGGTGGGTGGGGTGGGTGGGTGGGTGGGTTAACTGGACGGTGGGTGGGGTGAGCTGGAGGTTGGGCGGGGTGGGCTCGTGGGTGGACGGGGTGGACTTGATGGTACGTGGGGTGGGGAAGAAGATTGGGAGGGAAGTATGGGTGTGGTCATATATGAGATAGGAAGGAGGGGGGAGGGAATGAAGGAAGGAAGGAGGGAGTGAAGGAAGGAAGGAGGGAGTGAAGGAAGGAAGGAAGGAGGGAGTGAAGGAAGGAAGGAGGGAGTGAAGGCACCTCATTCGTATTTCAACGTTTCCTATTTTCCCCATGAATACCTCGTTGCCAGACGTAAAGCGGACAATGAAGGTCCAAGGTTCCCCATCAAAGATTACCGACCAAGATGACAGCATGTGAGAGAGGCGAGATACTTCATGACTGTAGCACAGTGATCGGCAACACCCACTTGTCCTGGCTACGAGTCTTCCCTCGTTTGTTTCAAATTGTGTGATTACGATTCCCTAAATCATTACTATTCCCTAAATCATTACGACTCCCTAAATCATTACGACTCCCTAAATCACTAATATCAGAGGATAACAAAATCTGAAGCTGACACAGAACTTGGGGGATGCTGCATCATCTTAACCTAACCCGATCCACCGGGAGGCCTGGTCAAGGACCGGGCCGCGGGGGCGTTGACCCCCGGAAGAACCTCCAGGTCGACTGTCTGGCCACTCGGAGTGATCGCTGTTCTAGACAGATCAGAGCTGTGGCCGGAGATGTGAAGGATGAATCTCAAGGCAGACAAGTGCACGTTGATACAGTCATGCGTCGCTTAACGACGGGGATACGTTATGATAAATGCGTCGTTAGACGATTTCGGCGTTGTGCGAACGTCATAGAGTGTACTTACACAAACCTGGATGGTATAGCCTACTACACACCTAGGCTACAAACCTTAGCGGCCGTGATGAAGAAAACACAAGGGAAAATGATGGTATCAAGAAACGCGGTGAGGTAAACACATTAACACCCCATATTGTTTGACATTAGAAATATTGTTATAAGTAGATAGAGTACACTGTAGAATAACGATAAAAAGTACAGTACAGTAAATACATAAAGTAGTAATAGTAATGTATTACGCTACGACGGATACAACGTCACTAGGCGACAGGAATTTTTCAGTTTTATTAAAATCTAATGGGACCACCGTGGTATATGCGGTCCGTCGTTGGCCGACACGTCGTTATACGGCACATGACTGTATTAACATTATGGTCACGACAACTTCAGACACGAGTGCAAAATCTATGGTGACAAACTAGACTCCTGGAAGCAAAGATGAGGTTGTGTTAGAGAGTGGGTAAAGTAAAGAGTCATATACACAACCAATGATGGCAGGATTACCATACACCACCAGTAATGGCAAGGTTGCCTGCACCACCAGTGGTGGGAGGGTTGCCATACACCAGTGATGGCAAGGGTTGCCATACACCACCAGTGATGGCAAGGGTTGCTATACACTACCAGTGATGGCAAGGTTGCCATACACCAGTGATGGCAAGGGTTGCCATGCACCACCAGTGATGGCAAGGGTTGCTATACACTACCAGTGATGGCAAGGTTGCCATACACCAGTGATGGCAAGGGTTGCCTGCACCACCAGTGATGGCAAGGGTTGCCATACACCAGTGATGGCAAGGGTTGCCATGCACCACCAGTGATGGCAAGGGTTGCTATACACTACCAGTGATGGCAATGTTGCCATACACCACCAGTGATGGCAAGGGTTGTTATACACCAGTGATGCCAAGGGTTGCCATACACCAGTGATGGCATGGGTTGCCATACACAACCAGTGATGGCAAGGTTTGCCATACACCACCAGTGATGGCAAGGGTTGCCATACACCACCAGTGATGGCAAGGGTTGCCATACACCACCAGTGATGGCAAGGGTTGCCATACACCACCAGTGATGGCGAGGGTTGCCATACACCACCAGTGATGACAAGGGTTGCCATACACCACCAGTGATGGCAAGGGTTGCCATACACCACCAGTGATGGCAAGGGTTGCCATACACCACCAGTGATGGCAAGGGTTGCCTACATCACTACTCTCTCCCTCAGGCTGGGGATGTTGCCGTCTCGGAGGTCACCCACTTTTTGCCTTCCTCTACCTCCCTGATTCTCCTCCTCTTCCTCCTCCTTCTTTTCTCGAGATTGCGTGGTTCCCACACTGTCTTGGTGGTTCCCACACTGTCTTCATGGTTCCCACACTGTCTTGGTGGTTCCCACACTGTCTTCATGGTTCCCACACTGTCTTGGTGGTTCCCACACTGTCTTCATGGTTCCCACACTGTCTTGGTGGTTCCCACACTGTCTTCATGGTTCCCACACTGTCTTGGTGGTTCTCACACTGTCTTGGTGGTTCCCACACTGTATTCATGGTTCCCACACTGTCTTGGTGGTTCCCACACTGTCTTGGTGGTTCCCACACTGTCTTGGTGGTTCCCACACTGTCTTGGTGGTTCCCACACCATCTTGGTGGTTCCCACACTGTCTTGGTGGTTCCCACACTGTCTTGGTGGTTCCCACACTGTCTTGGTGGTTCCCACACCATCATGGTGGTTCCCACACTGTCATCATGGTTCCCACACTGTCTTGGTGGTTCCCACACTGTCTTGGTGGTTCCCACACTGTCTTGGTGGTTCCCACACCGTCTTGGTGGTTCTCACACCGTCTTGGTGGTTCCCACACTGTCTTGGTGGTTCCCACACTGTCTTGGTGGTTCCCACACTGTCTTGGTGGTTCCCACACTGTCTTAATGGTTTCCACACTGTCTTGGTGGTTCCCACACTGTCTTGGTGGTTCCCACACTGTCTTGGTGGTTCCCACACTGTCTTCATGGTTCCCACACTGTCTTGGTGGTTCCCACACCATCTTGGTGGTTCCCACACTGTCTTGGTGGTTCCCACACTGTCTTGGTGGTTCCCACACTGTCTTTGTGGTTCCCACACCATATTGGTGGTTCCCACACTGTCATCATGGTTACCACACTGTCTTGGTGGTTCCCACACTGTCTTGGTGGTTCACACACCGTCTTGGTGGTTCCCACACTGTCTTGGTGGTTCCCACACTGTCTTGGTGGTTCCCACACTGTCTTGGTGGTTCCCACACTGTCTTGGTGGTTCCCACACCGTCTTGGTGGTTTCCACACCGTCTTGGTGGTTCCCACACTGTCTTGGTGGTTCCCACACTGTCTTGGTGGTTCCCACACTGTCTTGGGGGCTCCCACACTGTCTTCGTGGTTCCCACACTGTCTTGGTGGTTCCCACACCGTCTTGGTGGTTCCCACACCGTCTTGGTGGTTCCCACACTGTCTTGGTGGTTCCCACACTGTCTTCATGGTTCCCACACTGTCTTGGTGGTTCCCACACTGTCTTCATGGTTCCCACACTGTCTTGGTGGTTCCCACACTGTCTTCATGGTTCCCACACTGTCTTGGTGGTTCCCACACTGTCTTCATGGTTCCCACACTGTCTTCATGGTTCCCACACTGTCTTGGTGGTTCCCACACTGTCTTCGTGGTTCCCACACTGTCTTCATGGTTCCCACACTGTCTTCATGGTTCCCACACTGTCTTCATGGTTCCCACACTGTCTTCATGGTTCCCACACTGTCTTCATGGTTCCCACACTGTCTTCATGGTTCCCACACTGTCTTCATGGTTCCCACACTGTCTTCATGGTTCCCACACTGTTTAATCAAGATTATTCTCCTTTTCTTACTGTTTATCCCTATCTACATTTTTCCTACGTTTTCCTGCTCTTATCTCATCTCTCTCTCTCTCTCTCTCTCTCTCTCTCTCTCTCTCTCTCTCTCTCTCTCTCTCTCTCTCTCTCTCTCTCTACCATGATGGTGGGTTGTCTACCATGATGGTGGGTTGTCTACCATGATGGTGGGTTGTCTACCATGATGGTGGGTTGTCTACCATGATGGTGGGTTGTCTACCATGATGGTGGGTTGTCTACCATGATGGTGGGTTGTCTACCATGATGCTGGGTTGTCTACCATGATGCTGGGTTGTCTACCATTATGTGGTTGTCTACCATTATTCTGGGTTGTCTACCATGATGCTGGTTGTCTACCATAAGTGGGTTGTCTACCATGATGCTGGGTTGTCTACCATGATGCTGGGTTGTCTACCATGATGCTGGGTTGTCTACCATTATGGTGTGTTGTCTACCATTATTCTGGGTTGTCTACCATGATGCTAGGTTGTCTACCATGAAGCTGGGTTGTCTACCATGATTCTGGGTTGTCTACCATGATGCTGGGTTGTCTACCATGATGCTGGGTTGTCTACCATGATGCTGGGTTGTCTACCATGATGCTGGGTTGTCTACCATGATGCTGGGTTGTCTACCATGATGCTGGGTTGTCTGCCATGATGGTGGGTTGTCTTCCATAATGATGGGCTGTCCGCCACGATGGTGGGTTGTCTTCCATGATGCTGAGTTGTCTACCATGATGCTGGGTTGTCTACAATGATGCTGGGTTATTTGCCATGATGCTGGGTTGTCTGTCATGATGCTGGGTTGTCTACCATGATGGTTGGTTGTCTGCCATGATGCTGGGTTGTTTGCTATGATGGTGGGTTGTCTGCCATGATGCTGGGTTGTCTACCATGATGCCGGATTGACTGCCATGATGATGGGTTGTCTCCCATGATGGTGGGTTGTCTGCTATGATGGTGGGTTGTTTGCCATGATGGTGGGTTGTCTGTGGTGGTGGTGGGTTGTCTGCCATGATGGTGGGTTGTCTACCATGATGGTGGGTTGTCTACCATGATAGTGGGTTGTCTGCCATGATGGTGGGTTGTCTACCATGATGGTGGGTAGTCTACTATGATGCTGGGTTCTCTACCATGATGCTGTGTTGTCTGCAATGATGGTGGGTTGTCTGCCATGATGGTGGGTTGTCTTCCATAATGGTGGGCTGTCCGCCACGATGGTGGGTTGTCTTCCATGATGCTGAGTTGTCTACCATGATGCTGGGTTGTCTACAATGATGCTGGGTTGTCTACCATGATGCTGGGTTGTCTACCATGATGCTGGGTTGTCTACCATGATGCTGGGTTGTCTACCATGATGCTGAGTTGTCTACCATGATGCTGGGTTGTCTGCCATGATGGTGGGTTGTCTGCTATGATGGTGGGTTGTCTTCCATAATGGTGGGCTGTCCGCCACGATGGTGGGTTGTCTTCCATGATGCTGAGTTGTCTACCATGATGTTGGGTTGTCTACAATGATGCTGGTTTATTTGCCATGATGCTGGGTTGTCTGCCATGATGCTGGGTTGTCTACCATGATGGTGGGTTGTCTGCCATGATGCTGGGTTGTTTGCTATGATGGTGGGTTGTCTGCCATGATGCTGGGTTGTCTACCATGATGCCGGATTGACTGCCATGATGATGGGTTGTCTGCCATGATGGTGGGTTGTATGCCATGATGGTGGGTTGTTTGCCATGATGGTGGGTTGTCTGCGGTGGTGGTGGGTTGTCTGCCATGATGGTGTATTGTCTACCATGATTGTGGGTTGTCTGTCATGATGGTGGGTTGTATACCACGATGGTGGGTTGTCTACCATGATGGTTAGTTGTCTACCACGATGGTGGGTTGTCTGCCATGATGCTGGTTTTTGTCTGGTGTTGCAGCTCTGTGCTCTACTGAGTCCTCCGTCGCTTGCAACATTCCTCTCTCATGGTCATAACATTGTCAACCAACCACATCAACAACGTCAGTAAACATCAACAACGTCAGTAATATCAACAACGTCAGTAACATCAGCAACGTCAGTAACATCAACAACGTCAGTAACATCAACAACGTCAGTAACATCAACAACGTCAGTAAACATCAACAACGTCAGTAAATAACAACAAGTCACAATACCGTGACTGGAATAATACACAAATAACCCGCACAAAGGAGAGGACCTTACGACGACGTTTCGGTCCAACTTTGACCATTTACAAAGTCACACTAACAAAAAGGAGAGAAGGAGGGAGTACATATAGGCCAGCAGACAGGTACGGGAACAAGAGAGGTAGTAGGAAAGGAGGAAGAGAGGTAGTGATAGAGGTAATAGTAGAGGTAATAGTAGTAGTAGTAGTCGTAGTGGAGTCAAAGACTAAGAGGAGCACTGCAAGGGAGCTAGGGGCCCACAAGGGAGCTAGGGGCCCACAAGGGAGCTAGGGGCCAACAAAGGGTAGGAACACGAACACAGAGGGAGGAAAATAATAATGAAGTATCAAACACCCAAGACAGAAGAAAGGAAACCCAAAGGAGAAAGAGGAAAGGGGAAGAGGGAGAAGTGGAAAAAAGAATCAGGTTAAGTCACGGGTGTTCTGAAGTTTGGAGCATTTAACAATGTAATGGGAAAGGAAGGCATCCACAGAGACAAAGCCACGACTAAGATTCATACAAGGAAAGTTGTGTTTAAGGGAGGATTCAACCAGACGGCGACTGTGTAAGTTAGAATTAGGGTAGACAGTTTTAGCAGAAGACCAGTCAATAGGATGACTGTGATCTCTGACATGACAGAAAAGAGCATTGTTGGTGTCGGCAAGACTAACACTACTTTTGTGCTCCCTGAGTCTGTCAGAAAGAGAACGGCCAGTTTCTCCAAAGTACTGAAGAGGACAGGAGGAGCAAGAAATAGAGTAGACACCAGGAGCAGCTGTAGAGAGAGGAGAGGTATGAACTAGATTGGTGCGAAGATTGTTAGTCTGGCGAAAAGTAAGTTTGATGTCTAAGTAACGAAGAGAGTTGTTAAGATTAGAAAGAGTGGAAATATAGGAAAGGCAGAAGAGAGGAGAGTTCCCAGGAGTAGTCTCTGGCTCCACTACTACTACTAATACCTCTACCACTACTTTTCTTCCTTTCCTACTACCTCTCTTGTCTCGTCCCTGTCTGCTGGCCTCTATATACACCCTCCTTCTCTCCTTTGTGTTAGTGTGACTTTGTAAATGGTCCAAGTCGGAACGAAACGTCGTCGTAAGCTCCTCTAACAACTACCACCACTAACAACCACCATCACTAACAACCATCATCACTAACAACCATCATCACTAACAACCATCATCATTAACAACCACCATCACTAACAACCATCATCACTAACAACCATCATCACTAACAACCATCATCACTAACAACCATCATCACTAACAACCATCATCACTAACAACCATCATCACTAACAACCATCACTAGCAACCACCACCACTAACAACCATCATCACTAACAACCATCATCACTAACAACTATCATCACTAACCACCATACCTTTGATATACCTTTGAAGAGTTTCGAGAGTATCTACTCTCTGAGCCCGGCCATGGGCCAGGCTCGTCTGGTGCTTGCCTGGTCAACCAGGCTGTTGCTGCTGGAGGCCCGCTGCCCCACATATCCATCACAGCCTGGTTGATCTGGCACCTGGTGAAGATATTTGTCCAGTTTCCTCTTGAAGGCTTCTACACTGGTTCCAGCCGTGTTTCTGATATCTTCTGGTAAGATGTTGAATAGTCTGGGACCCCTGATGTTAATACAGTGCTCCCGTATTGTCCCCACCGCACCCCTGCTCCTCACTGGTTTTATTTTACACTTACTCCCATATCTCTCACTCCAGTATGTTGTTATGGCAGTGTGCAGATTTGGGACCAGGCCCTCAAGTACTTTCCATGTATATATTATCATGTATCTCTCTCTCCTCCGCTCCAATGAGTACATGTTCAAGACTTGAAGGCGTTCCCAATAATTTAGATGTTTCAATGGCTCAATGTGAGCCGTAAACGATCTCTGGATTTGTTCCAGCTCTGCTATTTCTCCTGCCCTGAACGGGGCCGTCAGCACTGAGCAGTATTCTAAGTGAGG
Source organism: Cherax destructor (assembly GCA_009830355.1). Taxonomy (NCBI): domain Eukaryota; kingdom Metazoa; phylum Arthropoda; class Malacostraca; order Decapoda; family Parastacidae; genus Cherax; species Cherax destructor. Next base: position 175,720 of record WNWK01001713.1, read on the forward strand.
GAGCACTAGCGATTTGAATAGTGTCACCATCGGCATTATTTCCCTTGTTTTGAAAGTTCTCAATACCCACCCCGTCATCTTCCTGGCTGTTGTGATCTTTGTCTTGTTATGGTCTTTAAACGACAGATCAGCAGACATAATTATTCCCAAGTCCTTTACGTGTTCCTTTCGTTCTATGTGGTGACCTCTTGCGTTTTGTATATAGTGTTCCTTTTGAGTTCTTCATTTTTCCATACCTAAGCAGCTGAAACTTATCACCATTGAACGTCATGTTGTTCTCCACTGCCCATTGGAAGACCCTGCTTATGTCCTCCTGTAATTTTTCAGTGTCCTCTACCGTAGTGACTTTCATGCTTATTTTAGTGTCATCTGCACTAACAATCATCATCACTAACAACCACCATCACTAACAACCATCATCACTAACAACCATCATCATTAACAATCATCATCACTAACAACCATCATCACTAACAACCACCATCACTAACAACCACCACCACTAACAACCACCACCACTAACAATCATCATCACTAACAACCATCATCACTAACAACCATCATCACTAACAACCATCATCACTAGCAACCATCATCACTAAAACCATCATCACTAACAACCATCATCACTAACAACCATCATCACTAACAACCATCATCACTAACAACCACCATCACTAACAACCATCATCACTAACAACCACCATCACTAACAACCATCATCACTAATAACAACAACCACTAACAACCATCATCACTAACAACCATCATCACTAACAACCATCATCACTAACAACCATCATCACTAACAACCACAACCACTAACAACAACAACCACTAACAACTATCATCACTAACGAACATCATCACTAACAGCCATCATCACTAACAACCACCATCACTAACAACAACAACCACTAACAACCATCATCACTAACAACCATCATCACTAACAACCATCATCACTAACAACCATCATCACTAACAACCACCATCACTAACAACCATCATCACTAAAAACCATCATCACTAACAACCATCATCACTAACAACCATCATCACTAACAACCACCATCACTAACAACCATCATCACTAACAACCATCATCACTAACAACCACCATCACTAACAACCATCATCACTAACAACCATCATCACTAACAACCACCATCACTAACAACCATCATCACTAACAACCATCATCACTAACAACCATCATCACTATCAACCATCATCACAAACAACCATCATCACTAACAACCACCATCACTAACAACCACCATCACTAACAACCACCATCACTAACAACCACCATCACTAACAACCATCATCACTAACAACCATCATCACTAACAACCATCATCACTAACAACCATCATCACTAACAACCATCGTCACTAACAACCATCATCATTAACAACCATCGTCACTAACAACCATCATCATTAACAACCATCGTCACTAACAACCATCATCACTAACAACCATCATCACTAACAACCATCATCACTAACAACCACAACCACTAACAACAACAACCACTAACAACCATCATCACCCTTATCACTATCACTAACAACAGCCACCACCACTAATAACCACAACCAACACGCCCATAACTATCAACAACCACCACCAACTACAACCAACTATAACCACGACCATGCCCATCATTATCAATAACCACAACCACCACCAACAAGACCTACATCATTACTAAAACAACAACAACAAGAGGCAGGAACAGAACTGGTTTAGAGCCATCATTATCCTCTTATCTCTGTGTAATGTCTCCCTTCCTCCCTTTCCCCCTCCTCCTCTTTAGCATAAATCTTCTCACATGACCTCCTCTCCTACGTCCTCCTTAAGTAGAGACATGAATGACGTTTTTTCAAAAATTGAGAACAATAGAGAATACTCCTCCACTGGTCTCAGGAGAGAGTTTTTAAGATGAGAGATTTTGAGAGAGAGGAGAGAGAGAGAGAGAGAGAGAGAGAGAGAGAGAGAGAGAGAGAGAGAGAGAGAGAGAGAGAGAGAGAGAGAGAGAGAGAGAGAGAGAGAGAGAGAGAGAGAGAGAGAGAGAGAGAGAGAGAGAGAGAGAGAGAGAGAGAGAGTGAGACAAAGAGCACTAACATGAGGAGCATAAATTTGCTATTTAGAGAGATTAGCGCGCCATATAATGTTTACATCTGACGTCATTCATTAGAGAAGCGAGTGTTTATACGACAACTGCAAGTTTCTGGCGCCTCAAGTTGCTGTCAGACGCACGATCACTGCATCCTCAGTTGCCCATTTTGCTGCCAGACGCATGACTCTCGCATCCTCAGCTGCCGAAGTCTCTGCCAGACGCACGAACATTACATCCTTAGCTTCTGTTGTATCTGCTAGACGCACGAGTCGTTCCCAGACGTGCTATGGGGCTGCCAGAAGCTTAAGTTGTTGCCAGACGCATGAACACCACATCCTCAGATTCTGACGTCTCTACCAGACGCAAGAGTCGTTCTCAGACTAGCTATGGAGCTGCCAGATACATGAATTGTTGCCAGACGCACGAACACTGCATCCTCAGCCGCTGATGTCGTTGCCAGACGCGCTTTGGTGCTGCCAGACGTATGGTTTGTACCATTAGCTGCCCTTGTTGCTGCCAGATGCATGACTCATGCCCTTAGCTGCCTTCGTCGCTACCAGACGCATGAATTGTTGCCAGACGCACGAACACTACATCCTCAGCTGCTAACGCTGCTGCCAGACGGACGAGTCGCTGTTAGACGCACGATACAAACGCACCCCTCAGGATAAAAAATAAATGCTGTGGGAGCGGACGTCCAAAGGTCACGCTTTGCATTTTAACCATCAGCCATTAAAAACATCAAGCCATAGCTGCCACAACCACGAAAAAAAAAGTGGGAAAAATTATGACTTAAATTTATTTCTGGGAAATATCTGGCAACACCGGCGGCAGTGGCGCCAATCATGGCGTCAATGTAAACAAAGAACGGTGGAAAAAACTCTTACTAATTGATCTATAATTTCCATCTATATTCCCACCATAATATATTCTAGGAGTTGAAATTAATGCTTCTTGTGTTAATAAACTTAATTATGAAGAGAAACTTAAGTTTGTGAAGCAAGTAAAACTAGACGAGCCAGTTTGCATATACACCGAGAAGTGTATATACACCGAGAGGTGTATATCTCAATGTATATATGCACCGAGATATACACTGAGAGGTGTATATCTTTCGTTGTATTAACACAGGAAGGTGTACATCTCTCGGTGTGTATATCCTCTTATCATCCTCATTTTCGGGTTGAAAGTATTCTTGCCCAATGATGAATAGACGAAATGCGTCTCTAATGACGCTCGTGCAGTCGACAGGCTTGAAACCCAAAACACTAAGAAAGCACACACCCATCGATGCAACCATTAACAGACCTATTCAGGCTACCATTAATCCATGACGCAACTAACGCAAACCAGTGGTCAGGGGTTGACGCAACCCCTGACCACAGTCAATGACGCACTACTGACGCATCCACTGAGGCAAAGTGTCACGCTGAACTGTAAATTCTGAGATAAGGGAAGCCAGGTCTCTGTGTCAGGATCAGGTGTTAAGGCAACGAGTCAGGTCACCGCCTGACGAGTGAGTCACCTAGACTAGTCTCTATCCTATGTCTGGGGGATAGGTGAGTGTGTGTGTGTGTGTGTGTGTTGGGTTGAGAGAATCCTGAACGTTGGTGGATAGTCTTAGATGCTGGTGGGATAGTCTTAGATGCTGGTGGGATAGTCTCAGATGCTAGTGGATAGTCTTAGATGCTGGTGGGATAGTCTCAGATGCTAGTGAGATAGTCTCAGATGCTGGTGAGATCTACATGGAGTCTACCTTCCTGGAGGGTAGCCTTAGATGACGTTGGAATAGTCTTAGATGATCCTGGAACAGTCTTAAGGCCTCTTGGCTCAAAACCAAGGGGACTGGAGTGCGTTCCCGGCACGAGGGGAAAAGGAGAAGAATTGGACACATGTGCAACATCTGGGTATTTCTATTTGTTTACCAAAGAGAAGGAAAGCGTTGAGCATGTTCCCTTACACATGATGCCCCCTGTTTGCCTAGCAGTAAGTAGGTACCTGGGTAATAATCGACTGTTGTGGGTCGCATCCTGGGGAGGGGGCTTTGAACTGAGCTGAGGTGGCATAACAACCCATTGTGCTACAACCTACAGTGCTACAACCCACAATGCTGCATACAACCCACAGTGCTACAACCTACAATGCTGCATACAACACAGTGCTACAACCCACAATGTGTTATATTTAATAGTGGGGTCAGATCCTGCCTAATATTCATGACCTCTCCATGGATGGGTGGGTGGGTGTTGGTGTTGTGATGGGGTGGGTAGTTCTGTGGCAAGCCTGGTTGGGTGGGGGATAGTATCTGTGTGTACCCACCTATTTGTGTTTGCAGGGGTCGAGTACAGCTCCTGGGCCTTGGCGTGTTGGTTAGTCTGTGTGGGTGGGTGGGTGAGTGGGTGGGTGAGTGGGTGGGTGGGTGAGTGGGTGGGTGAGTGGGTGGGTGAGTGGGTGGGTGAGTCAGCAACACACAGATCAGGCCACACGAAGTTATGAATATTAATACTGGAGGGAATGTTACACGCTACCCTCCCTCCCTCCTTTCGTCCCTCCCTCCCTATCTTCCTTCCTCCCTCTCTCCCTCCCTCCCTCCCTGATTCCCTCCCTCCCTTACTTCCTCCCTCCCTTTCTTACTTCCTCCCTCCCTTCCTCCATCCCTCCCTCCTTTCTCCCTCTCTTCTAGCACTGCCATCAATTGCTTCAACTCCTTCTACCGTTACCACCATCAATCACCACCACCACAACAACCACATCAACCATCACCACCACCATCAATGCTCCAAACTGCTCTTACTGCCACATCAACTACCACCATAACAACAATTCCCCTCTCAGTAACGTGTTCCCCTCGTCATCCCTCTCATACAACTTTCTCATTTACTTCTTAAATCCCCCTCCGATTCTCTTCTCAAATACCCAGAGCCTTGTTATATAACAAATTTTAGCCAATCAGAAGGCAGGATATAGTGTTTCGGATGTAAGACGACTCGCTATTGGTGGGGCAAGGGTCGTAGCGACAACTGACCTTGGTGGGGCAGGGGTCGTAGCGACGACTGACCTTGGTGTGCCAGGGGTCGTAGCGACTACTGACCTTGGTGGGGCAGGGGTCGTAGCGACTACTGACCTTGGTGGGACAGGGGTCGTAGCGACGACTGACCTTGGTGGGGCAGGGGTCGTAGCGACGACTGACCGCGCGTAAATAAAAAATATATGTATCGGAACCGGATTCAAGCCAGAAGAATCCGGGGATCCGCTCTGACGTCATTATTGCCGGGAAAAAAATGACAGCATATTGACTCATAACATGCTGTGTGGGAGCTGTAGTTGCTGCTGCTGCTGCTGCTGTTTTCAGTTGTTGGTGATATCCCTACTGCTGTTGCCGCTACAACTGCGGCTGCTGCTGGCCTTGCTGTTGCCACAACAAGAACTGTTGTTGCTGTTACTACCCTTCCATGGAAGCTGTGGGCATTTAATACTACATGTAAGTCCCTTCCAAGAAACTCATCACTAGTATTCTCTTCCTTAAGTCACTTGTAAAGGCGACTGCTCAGGCAGTTTCTACTAGCAGTGCTGCATCTGCTCTTGTTGTCACCTCCAGCAGGAGTCTACTAGCAGGGCTACATCTGTTCTTGTTGTCACCTCCAGCAGGAGTCTACTAGCAGGGCTACATCTGTTCTTGTTGTCACCTCCAGCAGGAGTCTACTAGCAGGGCTACATCTGTTCTTGTTGTCACCTCCAGCAGGAGTCTACTAGCAGTGCTGCATCTGTTCTTGTTGTCACCTCCAGCAGGAGTCTACTAGCAGGGCTACATCTGTTCTTGTTGTCACCTCCAGCAGGAGTCTACTAGCAGTGCTGCATCTGTTCTTGTTGTCACCTCCAGCAGGAGTCTACTAGCAGGGCTACATCTGCTCTTGTTGTCACCTCCAGCAGGAGTCTTCTAGCAGTGCTGCATCTGCTCTTGTTGTCACCTCCAGCAGGAGTCTTCTAGCAGTGCTACATCTGCTCTTGTTGTCACCTCCAGCAGGAGTCTACTAGCAGTGCTGCAAATGTTCTTGTTTTCACCTCCAGCAGGAGTCTACTAGCAGTGCTGCATCTGTTCTTGTTGTCACCTCCAGCAGGAGTCTACTAGCAGGGCTACATCTGCTTTTGTCGTCACCTCCAGCAGGAGTCTACTAGCAGTGCTACATCTGTTCTTGTTGTCACCTCCAGCAGGAGTCTACTAGCAGTGCTACATCTGTTCTTGTTGTCACCTCCAGCAGGAGTCTACTAGCAGGGCTACATCTGTTCTTGTTGTCACCTCCAGCAGGAGTCTGCTAGCAGTGCTGCACCTGCTCTTGTTGTCACCTCCAACAGGAGTCTACTAGCAGTGCTGCATCTGTTCTTGTTGTCACCTCCAGAAGGAGTCTACTAGCAGTGCTGCACCTGCTCTTGTTGTCACCTCCAGCAGGAGTCTTCTAGCAGTGCTGCATCTGTTCTTGTTGTCACCTCCAGCAGGAGTCTGCTAGCAGTGCTGCACCTGCTCTTGTTGTCACCTCCAGCAGGAATCTACTAGCAGTGCTGCATCTGTTCTTGTTGTCACCTCCAGCAGGAGTCTACTAGCAGTGATGCATCTGTTCTTGTTGTCACCTCCAGCAGGAGTCTACTAGCAGTGCTGCATCTGTTCTTGTTGTCACCTCCAGCAGGAGTCTACTAGCAGTGCTGCACCTGCTCTTGTTGTCACCTCCAGCAGGAGTCTTCTAGCAGTGGTGCATCTGTTTTTGTTGTCACCTCCAGCAGGAGTCTACTAGCAGAGCTACATCTGCACTTGTCGTCACCTCCAGCAGGAGTCTGCTAGCAGTGCTGCACCTGCTCTTGTTGTCACCTCCAGCAGGAGTCTACTAGCAGTGCTGCATCTGTTCTTGTTGTCACCTCCAGCAGGAGTCTACTAGCAGTGCTGCATCTGTTCTTGTTGTCACCTCCAGCAGGAGTCTACTAGCAGGGCTGCATCTGCTCTTGTTGTCACCTCCAGCAGGAGTCTACTAGCAGTGCTGCATCTGTTCTTGTTGTCACCTCCAGCAGGAGTCTACTAGCAGTGCTGCACCTGCTCTTGTTGTCACCTCCAGCAGGAGTCTTCTAGCAGTGCTGCATCTGTTCTTGTTGTCACCTCCAGCAGGAGTCTACTAGCAGTGCTGCATCTGTTCTTGTTGTCACCTCCAGCAGGAGTCTACTAGCAGTGCTGCATCTGTTTTTGTTGTCACCTCCAGCAGGAGTCTACTAACAGGGCTGCATCTGCTCTTGTTGTCACCTCCAGGAGGAGTCTACTAGCCGTGCTGCATCTGTTCTTGTTGTCACCTCCAGCAGGAGTCTACTAGCAGTGCTGCATCTGTTCTTGTTGTCACCTCCAGCAGGAGTCTACTAGCAGTGCTGCACCTGTTCTTGTTGTCACCTCCAGCAGGAATCTACTAGCAGTGCTGCATTTGCTCTTGTTGTCACCTCCAGCAGGAGTCTACTAGCAGGGATACATCTGCTCTTGTTGTCACCTACAGCAGGAGTCTACTAGCAGTGCTGCATCTGATCTTGTTGTCACCTCCAGCAGGAGTCTACTAGCAGTGCTGCATCTGTTCTTGTTGTCACCTCCAGCAGGAGTCTACTAGCAGTGCTGCATCTGCTCTTGTTGTCACCTCCAGCAGGAGTCTACTAGCAGGGCTACATTTGCTCTTGTTGTCACCTCCAGCAGGAGTCTACTAGCAGGGATACATCTGCTCTTGTTGTCACCTACAGCAGGAGTCTACTAGCAGTGCTGCATCTGTTCTTGTTGTCACCTCCAGCAGGAGTCTACAAGCAGTGCTGCATCTGTTCTTGTTGTCACCTCCAGCAGGAGTCTACTAGCAGGGCTACATCTGCTCTTGTTGTCACCTCCAGTAGGAGTCTACTAGCAGTGTTGCATCTGCTCTTGTTGTCACCTCCAGCAGGAGTCTACTAGCAGGGCTACATCTGTTCTTGTTGTCACCTCCAGCAGGAAACTACTAGCAGGGCTACATCTGCTCTTGTTGTCACCTCCAGCAGGAGTCTACTAGCAGGGCTACATCTGCTCTTGTTGTCACCTCCAGCAGGAGTCTACTAGCAGGGCTACATCTGCTCTTGTTGTCACCTCCAGCAGGAGTCTACTAGCAGTGTTGCATCTGCCCTTGTTGTCACCTCCAGCAGGAGTCTACTAGCAGGGCTACATCTGTTCTTGTCGTCACCTTCCCTAGATAAGACCTCCAGCAACCATGTTGAGTTAGACATAAGAATTAACAACTGGGCGTCTACACTGCAAACTGAATTGTTTGCCATCCTAATGGCGCTAAACTTAGCTCATGACATTGAGCCTGACTCTATGACCATTGCTATGTCGTCACTGAAGGCTCTTGACTTACATAATGACTCTAACAACATGGTCATTACAGAAGCCAGATACTCAAAAATCAGAGTGAAAAAATTAAAGTACAATGGATTCCACCCACTTTGGATTACTCCTTCACGGTGAATCTGATAAATCAGACAAGGGAAGCACACTGTAGGAAGATGTATATAACCTTGGTGTGACTGTGTCTAGTGTTAGGAATAATATTAGGAGGGAAGTAAATAACGAGACGGAATGTCATAGGGATGAAGCTGGGAGTTATTCCTCTTCGTGTATCCATATGTTCTCGTACTGTCGTCCACTGGCTGGATATGTTCTCGTACTGCCGTCCACTGGATGGATATGTTCTCGTACTGCCGTTCACTGGATGGATATGTTCTTGTACTGTCGTCAAATGGATGGATATGTTCTCGTACTGCCGTCCACTGGATGGATATGTTCTCGTACTGCCGTTCACTGGATGGATATGTTCTTGTACTGTCGTCCACTGGATGGATATGTTCTCGTACTGTCGTCCACTGGATGGATATGTTCTTGTACTGTCGTCCACTGGATGGATATGTTCTCGTACTGTCGTCCACTGGCTGGATATGTTCTCGTACTGCCGTCCACTGGATGGATATGTTCTCGTACTACCGTTCACTGGATGGATATGTTCTCGTACTGCCGTCCACTGGATGGATATGTTCTCGTACTGCCGTCCACTGGATGGATATGTTCTCGTACTGCCGTTCACTGGATGGATATGTTCTTGTACTGTCGTCCACTGGCTGGATATGTTCTCGTACTGTCGTCCACTGGATGGATATGTTCTCGTACTGCCGTTCACTGGATGGATATGTTCTCGTACTGCCGTCCACTGGATGGATATGTTCTCGTACTGCCGTCCACTGGATGGATATGTTCTCGTACTGCCGTCCACTGGATGGATATGTTCTTGTACTGCCGTTCACTGGATGGATATGTTCTCGTACTGCCGTCCACTGGATGGATATGTTCTTGTACTGCCGTCCAGTGGATGGTAGTTGCTGCTGCTACTGCTGCTGCTGCTGTTACTACTAATTCTGCTGCTGCTGCTGCTGTTGCTACTACTTCTGCTGCTGCTGCTGCTGCTGTTGCTACTACTTCTTCTGCTGCTGCTGTTGCTGCTACTTCTTCTTCTTCTGCTGCTGCTGCTGTTGCTACTACTTCTTCTTCTGCTGCTGTTGCTACTATTTCTTCTTCTTCTGCTGCTGTTGCTACTACTTCTTCTTATGCTGCTGCTGCTGTTGCTACTACTACTACTACTACTACTTCTGTTGCTGTTGCTACTACTTCTGCTTCTGGTGCTGCTGCTGTTGCTACTACTACTACTTCTGTTGCTGTTGCTGCTACTGCTGTCGCTGCTGCTGTTGCTGCTGCTACTGCTGCTGCTACTGCTGTTGCTACTACTTCTTCTTCTGCTGCTGCTGCTGCTGCTGTTGCTACTACTACTACTTCTGTTGCTGCTGCTGCTACTGCTGTTGCTACTACTACTACTTCTGTTGCTGCTGCTGCTACTGCTGTTGCTGCTGCTGCTGCTTCGCTGTTGCAGCTACCGCCAGTCACCGCAACTACTGAGTCACGTTTCTATGAACAACAGGTCAAGTGACTAGTTGACCCCAAGTCACACAACTGCCTCCTTCCACCCTGGCTTTCCCTTGCGGCAACACTGACTTTCTCTTGCGGCAGCACTGGTATTCTGCGGCAGCACTGGTATTCTCCTGCGGCAGCACTGGTATTCTCTTGCGGCAGCACTGGTATTCTCTTGCGGCAGCATTGGTATTCTCTTGCGGCAGTACTGGTATTCTCTTGCGGTAGCACTGGTATTCTCTTGCGGCAGCACTGGTATTCTCTTGCGGCAGCACTGGTATTCTCTTGCGGCAGCACTGGTATTCTTGCGGTAGCACTGGTATTCTCTTGCGGCAGCACTGGTATTCTTGCGGTAGCACTGGTATTCTCTTGCGGTAGCACTGGAATTCTCTTGCGGTAGCACTGGTATTCTCTTGCGGCAGCCTGGTATTCTCTTGCGGCAGCACTGGTATTCTCTTGCGGCAGCACTGGTATTCTCTTGCGGCAGCATTGGTATTCTCTTGCGGCAGTACTGGTATTCTCTTGCGGCAGCACTGGTATTCTGCGGCAGCACTGGTATTCTCCTGCGGCAGCACTGGTATTCTCTTGCGGCAGCACTGGTATTCTCTTGCGGCAGCATTGGTATTCTCTTGCGGCAGTACTGGTATTCTCTTGCGGTAGCACTGGTATTCTCTTGCGGCAGCACTGGTATTCTCTTGCGGCAGCACTGGTATTCTCTTGCGGCAGCACTGGTATTCTTGCGGTAGCACTGGTATTCTCTTGCGGCAGCACTGGTATTCTTGCGGTAGCACTGGTATTCTCTTGCGGTAGCACTGGAATTCTCTTGCGGTAGCACTGGTATTCTCTTGCGGCAGCACTGGTATTCTCTTGCGGCAGCACTGGTATTCTCTTGCGGCAGCACTAGTATTCTCTTGCTGTAGCACTGGTATTCTCTTGCGGCAGCACTGGTATTCTCTTGCGGCAGCACTGGTATTCTCTTGCGGCAGCACTGGTATTCTCTTGCGGCAGCACTTGTATTCTCTTGCGGCAGCACTGGTATTCTCTTGCGGCAGCACTGGTATTCTCTTGCGGCAGCACTGGTATTCTCTTGCGGCAGCACTGGTATTCTCTTGCGGCAGCACTGGTATTCTCTTGCAGCAGTACTGGTATTCTCTTGCGGCAGCACTGGTATTCTCTTGCGGTAGCACTGGTATTCTCTTGCGGCAGCACTGGTATTCTCTTGCGGCAGCACTGGTATTCTCTTGCGGCAGCACTGGTATTCTTGCGGCAGCACTGGTATTCTCTTGCGGCAGCACTGGTATTCTCTTGCGGCAGCACTGGTATTCTCTTGCGGCAGCACTGGTATTCTCTTGCGGCAGCACTGGTATTCTCTTGCGGCAGCACTGGTATTCTCTTGCGGCAGCACTGGTATTCTCTTGCGGCAGCACTGGTATTCTCTTGCAGCAGTACTGGTATTCTCTTGCGGTAGCACTGGTATTCTCTTGCGGCAGCACTGGTATTCTCTTGCGGCAGCACTGGTATTCTCTTGCGGCAGCACTGGTATTCTTGCGGCAGCACTGGTATTCTCTTGCGGCAGCACTGGTATTCTCTTGCGGCAGCACTGGTATTCTCTTGCGGCAGCACTGGTATTCTCTTGCGGTAGCACTAGCTTTCTCTTGCGGCAGCACTGGTAATCTCTTGCGGCAGCACTGGTATTCTCTTGCAGCAGTACTGGTATTCTCTTGCGGAAGCACTGGTATTCTCTTGCGGCAGCACTGGTATTCTCTTGCGGCAGCACTGGTATTCTCTTGCGGCAGCACTGGTATTCTCTTGCGGCAGCACTGGTATTCTCTTGCAGCAGTACTGGTATTCTCTTGCGGCAGCACTGGTATTCTCTTGCGGTAGCACTGGTATTCTCTTGCGGCAGCACTGGTATTCTCTTGCGGCAGCACTGGTATTCTCTTGCGGCAGCACTGGTATTCTCTTGCGGCAGCACTGGTATTCTCTTGCGGCAGCACTGGTATTCTCTTGCGGCAGCACTGGTATTCTCTTGCGGCAGCACTGGTATTCTCTTGCGGCAGCACTGGTATTCTCTTGCGGCAGCACTGATATTCTCTTGCGGTAGCACTGGTATTCTCTTGTGGTAGCACTAGCTTTCTCTTGCGGCAGCACTAGCTTTCTCTTGGGTTATTTTAGCTTACTTCGTCACCATAGTTTTCTTTTGCATCACTATAACTTTCTTTTTGCGTCAATGCGGCTTTTTTTTTGCGTCAGAATAGCTTTCTTTGGGTGTGTGTGCGTGTGTGTGCTCGGGGCGTGTGGGGTTAGCTCCCACCCCCCTGCATCAAGAGCCCCTCACAGGCATCCTGCAGAAGGATCTCTCAGGAACGCCCCTGGCTGAAGAATTACACATGTGCAACATCTGGGTATCTTTACTTGTAGACGTTTCGCCCAACCAGTGGCTTTATCAGTGGAGTACAAGGACATAATGTGAAGACTGTTGATGTGTATACAGAAGACGAGGTAATCAGTCCCTCAGCCTTGGAGATGGTGAAGAGCACCGTAGTCCTGGAGACTACGGTGCTCTTCACGGATGTTGATACAGTGTTCTCTTATTGTATCCAGGGATGTTGATACAGTGTTCTCTTATTGTATCCAGGGATGTTGATACAGTGTTCTCTTATTGTATCCAGGGATGTTGATACAGTGTTCTCTTATTGTATCCAGGGATGTTGATACAGTGTTCTCTTATTGTATCCAGGGATGTTGATACAATGTTCTCATATTGTGCCCATGGCGCCCCTGCTTTTCACTGGGTTTACTTTACACTTCCTCCCATATCTCTCCTACAGTGCAGAGAAATCGACGAACCACGTAGCGTGCATGATACAGTAGCGTGTATGATACAGTACTGTAAAAAAAATACAATAGTCATCTTAGAAAGCTGTCTTCAGCCTCTGATCAACCAGTCAACTTCCACTATGATAGCTAAGAGACTTCACAAAGCTGACTGTGCAACTGGACAGTCAACTACGCATCACTGGTTTATAAACCAGCATAGTTGCTGCGGTTTAATTAGATACCTCAATACCTATTACGTGTACTGTTTTATTTGCTACATTTAGCGCAGTTCTGTGGAATGAAAGTATCTTAGACATTAGACATAGAATCCTCCTCATCCTCTTTGTGACCTGTTTACTCTGTCACGTCAGTAAAGACTATTATTGTTTTTATCTTACTGTCCAAACAACCCTTGTGTGTGTTTGTGTTTCTGACGATACACCAGCATTCATCTCTGTAGAAGGACCTGCCTTGTATATGGGCCAGTAGACCTGGGCTACAGTGTTCCTGCCTTGTATATGGGCCAGTAGACCTGCGGCTACAGTGTTCCTGCCTTGTATATGGGCCAGTAGACCTGGGCTACAGTGTTCCTGCCTTGTATATGGGCCAGTAGACCTGGGCTACAGTGTTCCTGCCTTGTATATGGGCCAGTAGACCTGCGCTACAGTGTTCCTCTTATCTTTGTGTTCCGTGAGGACCTCCCTAACAGAGATAACTTCGTAATTTCCATTATTTCTATACGAACTCTGCGTTGCAAGCAGGATGAAGGATGCAGCACTTGGGATGCTTTGGTTTAGCTTGTGTGAGCTGCTGGTGTGACTGGCACTGTGCCATCGTGTGATGTGACTCCCGGAGCACAGTCCTGGTCTCACCAGTCAAGTCTGTGATGTGGCTTGTTGTTAAGTCTGGTCCGGGTATGTGTGTGTGTGGGACCAGTCCACTGTGTTCCATTGTTTCTGTGTTCCATTGTTTGGGTGTTCCATTGTCACTGTGTTTCATTGTTTCTGTGTTTCACTGTTCCCGTGTTCCAGTTTTTCTATGTTCCATTGTTTCTGTGTGCCATTGTTTCTCTGTTCCACTGTCTCTGTGCTCTATTGTCACTGTGTTCCATTGTTTTTATGTTCCATTGAGTCTGTTCCATTGTCACTGTGTTCCACTGTTTCTGTGTTCCATTGTCTCTGTGTTCCATTGTTTCTGTGTTCCATTGTCTCTGTGTTCCATTGTCTCTGTGTTCCATTGTCTCTGTGTTCCATTGTCACTGTGTTCCACTGTTTCTGTGTTCCATTGTCTCTCTGTTCCATTGTCTCTTCCATTGTCTCTCTGTTCCATTGTCTCTCTGTTCCATTGTCACTGTGTTCCACTGTTTCTGTTTTCCATTGTCTCACTGTTCCATTGTCTCTGTGTTCCATTGTCACTGTGTTACTCTGTTTCTGTGTTCCATGTTTCTGTGTTCCATGTTTCTGTGTTCCATGTTTCTGTGTTCCATATTTCTGTGTTCCATGTTTCTGTGTTCCATGTTTCTGTGTTCCATGTTTCTGTGTTCCATGTTTCTGTGTTCCATGTTTCTGTGTTCCATGTTTCTGTGTTCCATGTTTCTGTATATTTATATACAGTGACACAATGTTTTTAGTCGGACCGAAACATCGTAGCAACTTTCAGTCCGCTACGTGCGGGTTGTGCACATAGTTCGACCCCTGCAACTTAATTGTGGTTACAGGAGTCGAGTCATAGCTCCTGGCCCCGCCTCTTCACTGGTCGCCCCTTGGTGTGTGTGTCTAGCTTCTTTTCTGTAACTGCTGGTGTTCCTGGTACAGTAACTGCTGGTGTTGCTGGTACAGTAACTGCTGGTGTTACTGTCACAGTAACTGCTGGTGTTCCTGGTACAGTAACTGCTGGTGTTGCTGTCACAGTAACTGCTGGTGTTGCTGGTACAGTAACTGCTGGTGTTCCTGGTACAGTAACTGCTGGTGTTACTGTCACAGTAACTGCTGGTGTTCCTGGTACAGTAACTGCTGGTGTTCCTGGTACAGTAACTGCTGGTGTTCCTGGTACAGTAACTGCTGATGTTCCTGGTACAGTAACTGCTGGTGTTCCTGGTACAGTAACTGCTGGTGTTCCTGGTACAGTAACTGCTGGTGTTCCTGGACAGTAACTGCTGGTGTTCCTGGTACAGTAACTGCTGGTGTTCCTGGTACAGTAACTGCTGGTGTTCCTGGTACAGTAACTGCTGGTGTTCCTGGTACAGTAACTGCTGGTGTTCCTGGTACAGTAACTGCTGGTGTTCCTGGTACAGTAACTGCTGTGTTCGTACAGTAACTGCTGGTGTTCCTGGTAGTAACTGCTGGTGTTCCTGGTACAGTAACTTGCTGGTGTTCCTGGTACAGTAACTGCTGGTGTTCCTGGTACAGTAACTGCTGGTGTTCCTGGTACAGTAACTGCTGGTGTTCCTGGTACAGAACTGCTGGTGTTCCTGGTACAGTAACTGCTGGTGTTCCTGGACAGTAACTGCTGGTGTTCCTGGTACAGTAACTGCTGGTGTTCCTGGTACAGTACTGCTGGTGTTCCTGGGACAGTAACTGCTGGTGTTCCTGGTACAGTAACGCTGGTGTTCGGACAGAATGCTGGTGTTCCTGGTACAGTAACTGCTGGTGTTCCTGGTACAGTAACTGCTGGTGTTCCTGGACAGTAACTGCTGGTGTTCTGGTACAGTAACTGCTTCTGGTGATACTGGTCAGTAACTGCTGGTGTTCCTGTACAGTAACTGCTGGTGTTCCTGGTACAGTAACTGCTGGTGTTCCTGGTACAGTAACTGCTGGTGTTCCTGGTACAGTAACTGCTGGTGTTCTGGTACAGTAACTGCTGGTGTTCCTGGTACAGTAACTGTGGTGTTCCTGGTACAGTAACTGCTGTGTTCCTGGTACAGTAACTGCTGGTGTTCCTGGACAGTAACTGCTGGTGTTCCTGGTACAGTAACTGCTGGTGTTCCTGGTACAGTAACTGCTGGTGTTCCTGGACAGTAACTGCTGGTGTTCCTGGTACAGTAACTGCTGGTGTTCCTGGTACAGTAACTGCTGGTGTTCCTGGTACAGTAACTGCTGGTGTTCCTGGTACAGTAACTGCTGGTGTTCCTGGTACAGTAACTGCTGGTGTTCCTGGTACAGTAACTGCTGGTGTTCTGGTACAGTAACGCTGGTGTTCCTGGTACAGTAACTGCTGGTGTTCCTGGACAGTAACTGCTGGTGTTCCTGGTACAGTAACTGCTGGTGTTCCGGTACAGTAACTGCTGGTGTTCCTGGTACAGTAACTGCTGGTGTTCCTGGTACAGTAACTCTGGTGTTCCTGGTACAGTAATGCGGGCTCGTTCCTGGCACAGTAACTGCTGGTGTTCCTGGTACAGTAACTGCTGGTGTTCCTGGTACAGTAACTGCTGGTGTTCCTGTACAGTAACTGCTGGTGTTCCTGGTACAGTAACTGCTGGTGTTCTCTCGGTAACTGCTGGTGTTCCTGGACAGTAACTGCTGGTGTTCCTGGTACAGTAACTGCTGGTGTTCCTGGTACAGTAACTGCTGGTGTTCCTGGTACAGTAACTGCTGGTGTTCCTGGTACAGTAACTGCTGGTGTTCCTGGTACAGAATGCTGGTGTTCCTGGTACAGTAACTGCTGGTGTTCCTGGTACAGTAATGCTGGTGTTCCTGTACAGTAACTGCTGGTGTTCCTGGAGTAACTGCTGGTGTTCCTGGTACAGTAACTGCTGGTTTCTGGTACAGTAACTGCTGGTGTTCCTGGTCAGAACTGCTGGTGTTCTGGTCAGTAACTGCTGGTGTTCTGTACAGTAACTGCTGTGTTCCTGGACAGTAACTGCTGGTGTTCCTGGTACAGTAATGCTGTGTTCTGTCAGAACTGCTGGTGTTCCTGGACAGTAACTGCTGGTGTTCCTGGTACAGTAACTGCTGGTGTTCCTGGTACAGTAACTGCTGGTGTTCCTGGTACAGTAACTGCTGGTGTTCCTGGTACAGTAACTGCTGGTGTTCTGGTACAGTAATGCTGGTGTTCCTGGTACAGTAACTGCTGGTGTTCCTGGTACAGTAACTGCTGGTTTCCTGGACAGTAACTGCTGGTGTTCCTGGTACAGAACTGCTGGTGTTCCTGGTACAGTAACTGCTGGTGTTCCTGGCAGAACGCTGTCCGTACTATGCGGTTTCCTGGACAGTAACTGCTGGTGTTCCTGGTACAGTAACTGCTGGTGTTCCTGGCAGTAACTGCTGGTGTTCCTGGTACAGTAACTCGGTGTTCCTGGTACAGTAACTGCTGGTGTTCCTGGTACAGTAACTGCTGGTGTTCCTGGGACTGCTGGTGTTCCTGGACAGTAACTGCTGGTGTTCCTGGTACAGTAACCTGTGGTGTTCTGGTACAGTAACTGCTGGTGTTCCTGGTACAGTAACTGCTGGTGTTCCTGGTACAGAACTGCTGGTGTTCCTGGTACAGTAACTGCTGGTGTTCTGGTACAGTAACTGCTGGTGTTGGGTTTCTGGTGTACATAGCTGGTGTTCCTGGTCAGTAACTGCTGGTGTTCCTGGTACAGTAACTGCTGGTGTTCCTGGTAAGTAACTGCTGTGTTCTGGACAGTACTGCTGGTGTTCCTGGTACAGTAACTGCTGGTGTTCCTGGCACAGTAACTGCTGGTGTTCCTGGTACAGTAACTGCTGGTGTTCCTGGTACGTAACTGCTGGTGTTCCTGGTACAGTAACTGCTGGTGTTCCTGGTACAGTAACTGCTGGTGTTCCTGGACTAACTGCTGGTGTTCGTACAGTAACTGCTGGTGTTCCTGGTACAGTAACTGCTGGTGTTCCTGGTACAGTAACTGCTGGTGTTCCTGGTACAGTAACTGCTGGTGTTCCTGGTACAGTAACTGCTGGTGTTCCTGGTACAGTAACTGCTGGTGTTGCTGTCACAGTAACTGCTGGTGTTGCTGGTACAGTAACTGCTGGGGGGTTTTTTTAACTGCTGGTGTTCCTGGTACAGTAACTGCTGGTGTTCCTGGTACAGTAACTGCTGGTGTTCCTGGTACAGTAACTGCTGGTGTTCCTGGTACAGTAACTGCTGGTGTTCCTGGTACAGTAACTGCTGGTGTTCCTGGTACAGTAACTGCTGGTGTTCCTGGTACAGTAACTGCTGTTCCTGGTAACTGCTGGTGTTCCTGGTACAGTAACTGCTGGTGTTCCTGGTACAGTAACTGCTGGTGTTCCTGGTACAGTAACTGCTGGTGTTCCTGGTACAGTAACTGCTGGTGTTCCTGGTACAGTAACTGCTGGTGTTCCTGGTACAGTAACTGCTGGTGTTCCTGGTACAGTAACTGCTGGTGTTCCTGGTACAGTAACTGCTGGTGTTCCTGGTACAGTAACTGCTGGTGTTCCTGGTACAGTAACTGCTGGTGTTCCTGGTACAGTAACTGCTGGTGTTCCTGGTACAGTAACTGCTGGTGTTCCTGGTACAGTAACTGCTGGTGTTCCTGGTACAGTAACTGCTGGTGTTCCTGGTACAGTAACTGCTGGTGTTCCTGGTACAGTAACTGCTGGTGTTCCTGGTACAGTAACTGCTGGTGTTCCTGGTACAGTAACTGCTGGTGTTCCTGGTACAGTAACTGCTGGTGTTCCTGGTACAGTAACTGCTGGTGTTCCTGGTACAGTAACTGCTGGTGTTCCTGGTACAGTAACTGCTGGTGTTCCTGGTACAGTAACTGCTGGTGTTACTGTCACAGTAACTGCTGGTGTTACTGTCACAGTAACTGCTGGTGTTCCTGGTACAGTAACTGCTGGTGTTCCTGGTACAGTAACTGCTGGTGTTACTGGTACAGTAACTGCTGGTGTTACTGGTACAGTAACTGCTGGTGTTCCTGGTACAGTAACTGCTGTGTTCCTGGCACAGTAACTGCTGGTGTTCCTGGTACAGTAACTGCTGGTGTTCCTGGTACAGTAACTGCTGGTGTTCCTGGTACAGTAACTGCTGGTGTTCCTGGTACAGTAACTGCTGGTGTTCCTGGCACAGTAACTGCTGGTGTTCCTGGTACAGTAACTGCTGGTGTTCCTGGTACAGTAACTGCTGGTGTTCCTGGTACAGTAACTGCTGGGGTTCCTGGTACAGTAACTGCTGGGGTTATCCTGGAGGGTAATTAACACTATGTATGATAATTGTACTTATGTGTACCAGTATCTAAATAAACTTACCAACTTACTTTGTGACCTAGTAAGTCCTGGGCAGGAAACGTGGACCAGTGGGTGGCATGGGCGGGCCGCCCAACACACACGGGGGTGGAAACACAAGAGTCTGTAGGACCTGTTCCAGCGTCTCCTTCGTCATAACACGACAATTCTGTTGTTTTCCAGCACGACCATTGTGGCCCCCGGGTTAATTATCCCCAGTGACAGAGGCGACAAAAAAACACAAAATAAATAAAATGCTGTTTTTTTGTGTGTGTGTTTTTTTTGACGCATGTGAGGGATGGGGAATGAGGTAGATGGGAGGGAAGAAATGGGGAAGACAGAAATCCAGAAATGCAGATATATATATATATATATATATATATATATATATATATATATATATATATATATATATATATATATATATATATATATATATATATATATATATGTCGTGCCGATTAGGTAAAACTTGCGATTTTGGCTTAAATAGCGAGGCTCACCTTGCCATATAAGACAAGTGAAAATTTGTGTATGCAATAATTTCACCAAAATCATTCTGAACATAACGAAAAAATATATTTCATTGTGTTTGTTTATTATTAAAATAATGTTAACGTATCTAAAATATATTTAGTTGGGTTAGGCTAAATTAAATTGCGCTTGTTGTAATAAGGTTAGGTAGGTTTTCAAAGTTTCTCTTGGTACAAAATTATAAATTCTTACATTAACATAAATGAAAAAATATATCTGTAAACGTATAAGAGAAAAATTTAGAAAAGACTTAATTTTAGATGAGTTCTTGCTAATTGACCAGTTTTACCTAATCGGCACGACATTATATATATATATATATATATATATATATATATATATATATATATATATATATATATATATATATATATATATATATATATTATATATATATATATATATATATATATATATATATATATATATATATATATATATATATATATATATATATATATATATATATATATATATATATATATATACAGATCAAAGAAAGAACTGAAACTAAAAAAACTGAAAGAGAAGGAAAAATTAAGATGGAGGGAGGGAGGGAGGTGGGAAAGGGAGGGAGGGTAAAGGAGGGCAGGAAGGGAAGTGCCAGAGAGAGAGAACAAACGCGTCAGAAACAGGTTCTGTTTCCGGTGGACTCACAACAGAGGGTGCGGCTCCCTCTGTTGTACCAGCTGCCGGATCTCTCTCTCTCTCTCTCTCTCTCTCTCTCTCTCTCTCTCCCTCTCTAATAATAATAATAATAATAATAAAAAAAATAAGAACAACAATAAAATAATAATAATAATATAATAATAATCTTTATTTCTACAAGTACGTGATATAACTTATACAGACCATAGCTGACAGTGAGAGCAACATAATTAAATCGACCTTCGTTGAAAAATAAAAAGTATTGATTGCAATATGAACATAAGTTCAGGGTTGTATAAGCTGGATTTTCCTGTAATGGATACAGTTTGTGAGGAAGATGTTGTCAGGTCACAAGTCAAATTTATATTTGATTTGTGACCTGACTACATCTTCACTACTCTCCCACGCTCAGTGAGTAGGGTCATGTGTGAGGTCATGTGTGAGGTTATGTGTGAGGTCATGTGTGAGGTCATGTGTCAGGTTATGTGTGAGGTCACGTGTAAGGTCATGTGTAAGATTATGTGTGTGAGGTCATGTGTGAGGTCATGTGTGAGGTCATGTGTGAGGTCATGTGTGAGGTCATGTGTGACGTCATGTGGGAGGTCATGTGTGAGGTCATGTGTGAGGTCATGTGTGAGGTCATGTGTGAGGTCATGTGTGAGGTCATGTGTGAGGTCATGTGTGAGGTCATGTGTGAGGTCATGTGTGAGGTCATGTGTAAGGTCATGTGTGAGGTCATGTGTGAGGTCATGTGTAAGGTCATGTGTGAGGTCATGTGTGAGGTCATGTGTGAGGTCACGTCTCACCACACATAACTTACAATCACAAATCACTGGGAACTTCATTAATCTTTGTCAGTGGTTATTTTGCATATTGTGATATGACCTGTTTACTGGGATCTTTATTTCATGCAACAGCATGTATAATACAACATGTATAATACAACAAGTATAATGCAACATGTATAATACAACACGTATTATACAACAAGTATAATGCAACATGTATAATACAACAAGTATAATACAACAAGTATAATGCAACATGTATCATACATGAATAATACAACAAGTATAATACAACAAGTATAATGCAACATGTATCATACATATATAATACAACATGTATAATAAAACAACTCCAATCTCCCAAAATATCTCATCTCCCCTCCCCCTTCCCCTCCTTCCTCTCCCCTTCCCCTTCCTTCTCCTCCCCTCAACAACAATTAACAGGGCTGGCCTCGTCCTGAGTCACTAAGGGTCGTAACAACCCTCTGGTCGTAACAACCCTCTGGTCGTAACAACACTCTGGTCTTAACGACCCTCGAGTCGTAACGACTCTCGAGTCGTAACGACCCTCTGATCGTAACGACCCTCTGGTCGTAAAGACCCTCTGGTCGTTACGGCCTTATGGCAGTAACGACCCTCTGGGCGTAAAGACCCTCTGGTCGTAAAGACCCTCTGGTCGCTACGGCCTTCTGGTAGTAACAACCCTCTGGTCGTAACAACCCTCTGGTAGTAACAACCCTCTGGTCGTAACAACCCTCTGGTAGTAACAACCCTCTGGTCGTAACAACCATCTTGTCGTAACGACCCTCTGCTCGTAACGACCCTCTGGTCGTAACGACCCTCTCTGTCCCTCAAGGTCAGTCTTCTGCGTCAAGGGTCGTCACGCATCGCATCGACAACAGTAGCGACAACGGTGGGAACGCAATGGTCGGACTCCGACGCTAAGTCAACGGTAGACACAGTGGAGATCAACGAGAGGGCATACAACGGTTCGGAATTGCAACGGTGGGAACGCAACGGTATAGGAGCAACGGTGGGAACGCAACGGTATAGGAGCAACGGTGGGAACGCAACGGTATAGGAGCAACGGTAGCGATCAAAGGGGTAGGGAATATAACGGAGGGGTCTTCGAAATTGCCAACGGTAAGGGGGGCACAACGGTAGACAACGGCCGTTGGAGAAGAGAAGTAACGGAGGTTCAGCCACAAATAGGACTAATTAGACGTCATGAGACGTAATTCAAGACGTTTATTAACGAAACTAGGGTTAATGACCCCCCTCTCCCCTTCACTCGTCAGAGGGGAGGGGGGAGGGGAAAGAAGAGGGGAGGAAGAAGAGGGGAGGAGGAGGAAGAGGGGAGGGGAAGGAGGAGGAGAAAGAGGGGAGGGGAAGGCTGAGGAGGAAGAGGGGAGGGAGAGGAGGACGAAGAGGAGAGGGGGTAGGAGGAAGAAGAGACAGAAGAGGAAGACGTTCATACACACATACATACATGCATATACATACATGCATACATATATACATACACGTACACACATGCATACATCCATACATGCATACATACATACACATACATACATACATATAACATATATACATATACATACATACATATAACATATATACATACAAACATACACATACACACACATACATACATACATACACACATACATACACACACCAGTAGCGGCCAGTGAAGAGGCGGGGCCAGGAGCTATGTCTCGACCCCTGCAACCACAACTAGGTGAGTACATACATACATACATACACACACATACACACATGCCCTACGAGGAGAGGTTAAGGGAAATCGACCTGACGACACTGGAGGACAGGAGAGATAGGGGGGACATGATAACAACATATAAGATACTGAGAGGAATTGACAAGGTTGACAGAGACAGAATGTTCCAGAGATGGGACACAACAACAAGGGACACAGTTGGAAGTTGAAGACTCAGATGAATCCGGGATGTTAGGAAGTATTTCTTCAGTCACAGAGTGGTCGGGAAGTGGAATGTTTAGGAAGCGATTAGTGGAGGCAGGCTCTATACATAGCTTTAAGCAGAGGTATGATAAAGCTCATGGCGCAGGGAGAGTGACCCAGTAGCGGCCAATGAAGAGGCGGGGCCAGGAGCTTTGACTCGACCCCTGCAACCACAACTAGGTGAGTACAACTAGGTGAGTACACATACATACATACATACATACATACATACATACATACATACATACATACATACATACATACACATTCATACATCCATACACATGTACTCTTTAATTAACAAGTCACTTTAATAAACGTATACCATGTATACCCAGTGATGAGGAGCTGAAGTATACACATCACGGGGGCATTCACCACCATGTATACAAAAGTATTTATATGTATTGAAATTTCAAATATCTTTCCTTCCTTAATGTATATATATATATATATATATATATATATATATATATATATATATATATATATATATATATATATATATATATATATATATATAGCAAAAAGATCACAGTAAACAGGTGATATCAAAATATGAAGACAACCACTATGAATAAATTCCGGTTATTTCACATTACAAGGAACGATAGTTCCTTGATAATGTAGTAGTCACGAAACGCTTGGAAATTTTTTTATTTTTTTATATGGTTGTCTGATAATAAATTAATATATATATATATATATATATATATATATATATATATATATATATATATATATATATATATATATGATCCCAGCACCACCAACATTTTATGATGATCCTGATCTTAAAAATTATGATAATTATAATGATAATAATAATGATAATAATAACAATAATAATAATAATAGCAATAAGAGACCAGCTGTGAGAAGGCATAATGAAGACGTGTGGCCGGAGCGACATCAAGGTCAACCCGAGGGTGACCTTGATGTACTGGAGGTCACAGCATCATAGCAGTGAGTGGAGCAGGAGGGACCCATCTGTAAACCATGACCACTACTACTACTACTACTACTACTACTACCACTACCACCACCACCACCACTACCACCACCACCACTAACACCACCACCATCACCACCACCACCACTACTACTTCTACCACCACTACTACTACTATTACCACCACCACTACTGCTACCACCACCACCACCACCACTACTATTACCACCACCACTACATCTACCATCACCACTACTACCACCACCACTACTACTACTACCACCACTACTACTATTACCACCACCACCACCACTACTATTACCACCACCACTACTACTACCACCACCACCACTACTATTACCACCACCACTACTACTACCACCACCACCACCACTACTATTACCACCACCACTACAAATTGACTACATATACCATCACCACTACTACCACCACCACCACCACTACTACTACTACTACTACTACTACTACCACCACCACTACTACTACCACCACCACTACAACTACCACCACCAACAACAACACCACCACCACCAACACCACCACCACCACTACTACTACTACCACCAACAACAACAACACCACCACCAACAACACCACCACTACTACTACCACCACACTACTACCACCACCACTACCACCACACTACCACCACCACCACTACCACCACACTCCAACACTGTGGGAACACCTGCAGGCTGCTGCTACGTTATTCTGCATGCTGATGTGGTATACCTGGGGTATACCTGGAGGGTATTCCGGGGGTCAACGCCCCCGCATTTGACAGCTGAGATCATGTTTTGATAACACACGAAGTGAAATTGATAGACATATCGGGGAAAGTACGCAGATGGGGCTTCAACTTCCCGATAGATAGAAAACTAAGGGTGGTAGACAATAGAATAGTGTTAGTGGTATAACTAGAGAGAGATGAATTAGAGGGAAGTTAGTGAGTGGTATACAATTGATAGTCTTGGAACAGAATAATGGAAGTTAAAGTGTAAGGATGTGTTAGAGGGTAAGGGAGTGTTAAAGGGTAAGGGGTGTTAGAGAGTAAGGGGTTTTTAGAGGGTAAGGGGTGTTAGAGAGTAAGGGGTGTTATAGGGTAAGGGTGTCTTAGAGGGTTAGGGGGTGTTTAAGGGTAAGGGGGTGTTAGAGGGTAAAGAGGTGTTAGAGGGTTAGGGGGTGTTAGAGGGTAAGGGGTGTTAGATGGTAAGGGGGTGTTTAAGGGTAAGGAGGTGTTTGAGGGTAAAGAAGTGTTAGAGGGTAAGGGATGTTAGAGGATAAGGGGTGTTAAAAGGTAAGGGGTATTAGAGGGTAATGGGTGTTAGAGGGTAAGGGGTGTTAAAGGGTAAGGGGGTGTTAAAGGGTAAGGTGTGTTAAAGGGTAAGAGGGTGTTAGAGGGTAAGGCGTAGTGAGGAGTTAAAGAGTGAAGGGGTAATGGGTGTTAAAGGGTGAAAGGGTAGTGGGTGTTAATGGTGTAAAGGGGTAGGAGGTGTTAAAGAGTAAGGGTAAGGAAGAGTAGTGACTGTTAAAGGGAAAGGGGTGGTAGTGGGTGGTAAAGTGAAAGGGGGTGGAAGGGGGTGGTAGTGGGTGGTAAAGTGTAAGGGGGTGGCAGTGGGTGGTAAAGGGTAAGGGGTGGTAGTGGGTGGTAAAAGGTAAGGGGGTGGTAAAGGGTATGGGGTGCTAGTGGGGGTAAAGGGTAAGAGGGTTGTAAAGGGTATGGTGTGGTAGTGGGTGATAAAGGGTAAGGGGGTGGTAGTGGGTGGTAAAGGGTAAGGGGTGGTGGGGGGGGGGTTTGCGTAACACGTTTATCATAATCTTTGGCGTAAAAAAAAATAAACACTGGGGTGACCTTGATACAACCGGTTGGTGATGTGGTTACCCCGGGTGGGACCCTCCCCTCCCCTCCCCCAAGTATCCCCCTCCCCTACCCATGGAGGAATCCCCCGGTACCTCTCCCCCATGAAGTTCTCCTACCCCTCCCTCCTCCCCTCCCCAGTGTGACTCCGCGCACGTCCTGACTTTCATTACTGAAAGGAGAGAGGGAGAGAGAGAGAGAGAGAGAGAGAGAGAGAGAGAGAGAGAGAGAGAGAGAGAGAGAGAGAGAGAGAGAGAGAGAGAGAGAGAGAGAGAGAGAGAAACAAGAGTGGAGAAGCACAAGGCTCTCTCACCACCCTTCCCCCCTCCCTCTAGGGAATGGTGAGGGGAGGGGAAAATACACC
This sequence comes from Cherax destructor, assembly GCA_009830355.1. Lineage (NCBI taxonomy): Eukaryota > Metazoa > Arthropoda > Malacostraca > Decapoda > Parastacidae > Cherax > Cherax destructor. The sequence continues at coordinate 202,016 of WNWK01001713.1, forward strand.
ATACCAAACTGGGGAAACGTCGTGAAAACTCCCGGAGTACGACTACCTGCCTACTGAAGTAGTACTGTGACTATCATAAACTACTCCTGCTATGCCACTGTCACTCACAGTACTGTGTACCAGTGAGTGTATCAGTTCTGCTGTGACTATCACAGCTACGCCACTTCATGAGGTGCCAGTGTGAGTTTGGTTGCTGTACGCAGGCATACCTGGTATTCTCTGTGTTGCTGTACGCAGGCATACCTGGTATTCTCTGTGTTGCAGTACGCAGGCATACCTGGTATTCTCTGTGTTGCAGTACGCAGGCATACCTGGTATTCTCTGTGTTGCAGTACGCAGGCATACCTGGTATTCTCTGTGTTGCAGTACGCAGGCATACCTGGTATTCTCTGTGTTGCAGTACGCAGCGACATCTGGTGTTGTCTGTGTTGTTGCAGACAGAGAGTTGGTCTTGCAGACAGCTGCCTCACTGATGCCAAGCCTGGCCGCATCCTCCTCGCGAAGCTGCGTACATCCCTGCAAGCCCAGGAAATGGAAGGCAACATCTAAATCGTCCTCTGGGAAGCTGGTCACCAGCATCAAGGCAGCATTGCCGTACCTGGAATGAAGAGTCTACGGGCTGAGGGAGTGACAGCATCAGTGGGTCCTGTGTATAGAGACGAGGTCTTTCTGTGGTCCCGTATTAATGATCAGGAGTTTGAGGTAATCAGTCCCTGAGCCTGGAGTCGATGTAATCTTGAAAAGAATACAGTATGGTCACGCCTGCTCACTGACCGGGCTGAGGGGGCTTTGACCCCTGAAACCTTCCAGGTATACTCCAGGTACAACAGCCTTTTAGGGACGGATCCCTTCAAAACTACTACTACTGTCACCAGGTGCTGTATTCGCCTATATCCGACTGAAGAAGCCTTGCAGGAGAAACAGGCGCTGCAGTGTGTATCCTCGCCCCTCACTAAGCCTCGTAAGGCAGAATCAAAACTTAAAACTTAAAACGCTAAAATGAATCAGCGCCACGTCTCTTCTCGCTACAACTCAAGTCAACATCCTTGCCAGACGAGAGCCCAGGTCAAACTGTCCACGAAACGGGTGGTGTTTTGAACCCATGGCCAGTAAGTCGTAAAACTCCAGGCGCCAGCGCATGAGCCACTCGCCATGGCTTCAAACCCCCACCCGTTCCGTGGTTTGTTTACAATTAGGGTTTCGTGAGGCAGGTTAAGCTGAGTGCTTCTGGTTCATGACACAGGCGACGGAGTGACACAGGTGACTGAGTGACACAGGCGACGGAGTGACACAGGTGACTGAGTGTCATCCTTTACGTCTTGTCATACCAGAAGTTTGTTCATTTAATAGAGAGGTTAACCCAGTTTCTAGATTACCGAGGTCAGTTGTGAAAAGTGTAGAATAGGCAGCCTTGGAAGGGCCGTCTACACTCGACAAGGTATGCTAGGAGCCATGAGAACGTTCAGAAGCATGGTAACGTTCAGAACTGTGTTCAGAAGCACAGGAACGTTCATAACTTTATTTACTACAAGTACATGTACAAGGTATACAGACCATAGCTGACATCAATGACATACTACTATATAGAAAGCCCCTTGTTATGCTGAGCATTTCGGGCAAATTAGGTCAGTTTTGTCCCAGGATGCGACCCACACCAGTTGACTAACACCCAAGTATCCATTTTACTGATGGGTGAACAAGGACAGCAGGTGTCTTATGGAAACACGTCCCTAACATTTTCCACCCGTACCGGAGGAGATTCGAACTCCGGACCTTAGTGTGTGAGCTTGTTCAGAAGTATCAGAACGCTCAGAACTGTGTTCAGAAGTACGAGAACATTTAAAGTCACGTACATGAATGGTTCAGAGAACCGACAAGTTGATAATTAGACACATTGGAACATTTGGGTATCTTTAATGAGGAATCGTTTCGCCACACAGTGGCTTCATCAGTCCATACGAAGGAGAATGGTGAAGAACAGGAAGAGTTTGAGGTAATCAGTCCCTCAGCTTTGAGTCGATGTTGTCAGTCCAATCTTCTTTTCAAGATTGATGGACTGATTTCATCGACTCAAGGTTGAGGGACTGATTACCTCAAACTACTCCTGTTATTCACCATTCTCCTTTGTATGGACTGATGAAGCCACTGAGTGGAGAAACGTTTCCTCATTGAAGATACCCAAGTGTTCCACATGTGTCTAATTTATCAACTTAAGTCACATTACTCGACCCCCCAGAAGCCACAACACGGTGAGTACACACATTGTAAACAAGAGGACCCTCATTCCACTGAATTTTTACTATTTAACTCGAATACACACACATTGTTGACAACAGGATCCTCATTCCACTGAATTTTTAGCATTTAGCTCACGAGGGAAAAAAATCAAGTAAAAAATTCCTTTCTCAATTCCGGAGTGAGAAAAATTGCGGTATTATGTTTCTTTCTATATGATAATTTGCTGGTGTCAGGATGGAGGAATGCTGGGGGGAAAAGTGGGAGGGAGGGAGGGAAGGAGAGAGAGGAGAGAGAGGGAGAGAGAGAGAGAGAGAGAGAGAGAGAGAGAGAGAGAGAGAGAGAGAGACTGAGGGAACGCCCTACCCTTCTCTCTCCTTCTCTGCTCTTCCATTTATCTCTATTTACCATTTGTATCTACCATCTCTCTTCTTTCCTTCAGCAAAACTGTCTAGGAATTCCATCCCATCTAACCTGACCTTTGTGGCACATGATGCTTACCCCTACGGCACATGACACTAAGACCCATGACTTGGCATAGTTACCCTTATGATCCATGAAGTGAAGGACTCACGTCACTGTGACATCTGGGACGCCATTCTCCTGTCTTTGAGGGCGCACACGACCTCTTTCCTGTGGCAACCATCTTCATTAGCTGGAAGCTGCGAGGTTTGTAGAGGCCTTAATGGGCTCAGGGGTAAGTTCTTAAGCGAGGACTTGGTGAGGAGCCTTTGTTGGAGGCAGGAGCCTTTGTTGGAGGCAGGAGCCTCTGCTGGGGGCAGGTGCCTTTGCTGAAGGCAGGTGCCTTTGTTGGAGGCAGGTGCCTTTGCTGGATGAAGGTGCCTTTGCTGGAGGAAGGAGCTCCTGCTGGAGTCAGGAGCCTCTGCTGAAGGCAGGAGCCTTTGCTAGAGCCATATACGCTGAATAAGCTACTTCCTATGGGAGATCGACTATGCTACTTCCTATGGGAGATGGACTCTGTTTACAGTTGGATAAGTCCACATTCAGTTTAGATATCAGTAAATTATATTCCCCAGTTCTCAAGTACTTGATTGCATCGTACATCTTCCCAGATATTCAGGTATCAGATCCCTTTCTCATTAACCAAGCAAAAGAAGAAACACTTTCACCTTCCTTCAGTCGATCCATGTCCTTCCTGATGCGTGCTGACACCACAGCTGCTGAGAGGATCCTCAGATGAAAGTTAGACTGAAGACTGAGTATCACTTAATTGGTGAGAACCTAGCTCTAAGTGGTAAGGCAAAAGGTTAAGTAGTTAAGTGGACTTAAGTGAGGTCCACATATAGTATGCAGAGAGGTGAGATGGTGAACCTCATTACTGCCCCATACTGAGGGCAAGATAGTTCTAGTGAACATCATTACTGCCCCATACTGAGGGCAAGATAGTTCAAGTGAACATCATTACTGCCCCATACTGAGGGCAAGATAGTTCAAGTGAACCTCATTACTGCCCCATACTGAGGGCAAGATAGTTCAAGTGAACCTCACTACTGCCCCATACTGAGGGCAAGATAGTTCAAGTGAACCTCATTACTGCCCCATACTGAGGGCAAGATAGTTCAAGTGAACCTCACTACTGCCCCATACTGAGGGCAAGATAGTTCAAGTGAACCTCACTACTGCCCCATACTGAGGGCAAGATAGTTCAAGTGAACCTCACTACTGCCCCATACTGAGGGCAAGATAGTTCAAGTGAACCTCACTACTGCCCCATACTGAGGGCAAGATAGGCCAAGTGTTCGTGTTCTCTAAGAAAGGAAAGAACACAATTCCGTGGCTGGAACACGCACGTAGGTGAGAGAAAATCTTACCACGACTTTTCGGTTCAAACCGAAACGTCGTCATAAGGTTGTCTCTCCCATGTACGGGTTGATGAATATTGGACACATATGCAGCATCTGGGTATTTTTATTGTAGACGTTTCGCCCTCCAGTGGTTTTATCAATACAAATTCTAGGAGATAATTTGAAGACAGTAGAACTATAATATATAGTTCTACTGTCTTCAAATTATCTCCTAGAATTTGATTGATAAAGCCACTGGATGGCGAAACGTCTACAATAAAAATACCCAGATGCTGCATATGTGTCTAATTTTCATCTTGTCGGTATTGTATACCACTCATGTAGACGTACGTGTTATTTATGTATCGCCCCCTAGTGTGACAACATGGCACACTCCTATGATACATGACACGTCACAATAACCCTTAAGACACCTGACTCTGGGACTTATAAGACGCGAGACAGTGTCCATCTAAGATATTGAGAGGTGGTTCTCAAGCGTGACCTCTTCAGAAGTCCCTCCTTGACCTCTGAGGCACTCTGGCACCTCGCAGTTCCGTGAGGTCACCAGGAAGCTCTATGTGACCTGTAAGACCACGCCGGATGTCTTTCCATGACCTCCAACGTGGTCTTACAGTGTCATCTAAATGGTCTTCAGACGTTTCCATGATCTCCAGAGATGCTTAAATGACCTCTGCGGTCTTTAAAAGGCTTTAAATGGCTCCAAATATCTTTAAATTATTATTATTATTATTGCTATTATATTATTTTTATTATTATTATTATTATTATTATTATTTATTAATTTTACTAGGGAACGCCAAACCCCTAAGGGTCATACAGTGGTTGGGAAAATGTGCAGTAATCAGATGTGATCCGAGGAAGATGAGAGCAGCTCCAGCTCACTGGATGAAGAGCCCTTGGACACGACCCCTACCCCCTCTTGAAGAGGAGAAAGAGAAAGAGAGAGAGAGAAAGAGAGAGAGAGAGAGAGATACTCATAAATTTTGAAGAAACTCAAAACCAAGCTCTGCTGGGGGTCGTGACCCCTGAGGGCCAGCCCATGGGGTCGTGACCCCTGAGGGCCAACCCCTGGGGTCAGGACGTTGCACAGGGGGTCAAAGGTCAGGTCTACCACTCCTTGCTTTAGTGGCAGTGCTACACTGAGGCACTATGACGTCATTACAGGGGTTGGCATGAGGGGGGTCAAGCAATTTATTTGTGGTTACATGAACTGAGTTCCTCTGCTGCTGCTGCTGCTGCTGCTGCTGTTGTCTGTCTGTCTTCACTGAATACTTACACCAGCAAGGGTGGTTATATATATATATATATATATATATATATATATATATATATATATATATATATATATATATATATATATATATATATATAACACTGGAAATGGAAAAATCAAGGGGGATATCATCAGGACACAAGACACTCAGATGCACTAATTCTTAACCCAGAGGGTTAGTAGCCTAAAAAGAAAGTCATTCAAGACTTATTTCAGTTTGGGTCCTCTGGTCCTCTCTTTTCCCTAGGATATGACTTACAACACCCAGCTAACACTCGGATACCCACTTACTACTAGGTGTCCAGATGTGTTCCTGGTAACCCCTTTGGAGTCTAGTTCCTAGCAGGCCTTTTGTGTATCCATGTGCTGCTGCGCCACCCTCCACAGGATGGATATGGGGTGCACAATAAACTATCCGCTTCGGCGGCTAAATCTAAAAATCTAATCTGCCAGGTGAGGAAAACTTACAGGTGTTGAAGATGGATATGATAAGACATTCTGAAATAAAACTGACAGAAGCAAAGGTTACAAAAGTAAGCTGAACACCCAAGTTTAAGAGCAATGAAATCCTGGAGCCACCTGAAGGATGAAGCGCTGAAAACAGACTCTATACACACTTTCAGGAGTGTATATGATGGAGAATAAAAGGGCTATGAAGTGTTTGTTTAGACCTTGTACATATATTGAAACTTTTTCAGTGGTTTTAAGAAGTAAATTACGTAGAATATAACCCCGGATAACCCGGTGAAGACAAACAACAGAACATTTCCACCGGGGTGTTTGAACCAGGGGAACTTAAAGATTGGTAGACGATAAGGTGAGGGCCAGGAGCTGAGACTCGACTTCCCCTGCCAACACAACTGTGTAAGCAACACACATACAACACAAAATAAGAGAATATAGACAATACTGCGCACCTGGTTGCCCCTTACACACAACACACTCTGCTTACCTCACTCCCCGTCTGCTGCTGCTGCTGCTGCTGCACTCATGAGGTAAATATTTCCCTGCAGTACTCCATCATGGCCTTCCCCTGGCCGTCATGAGGTAGATAATTCCCTGAGGTACTGCACGAGGCCACGCCGCCCTCACATCGCTCTTGTCACCCTCTTTCGTACACTTCCAAGCACTAGAACCTGAGATAGAAGCACTGAAGCGCGCGCTTGTGTGGAGCGCCCCGTGTCACTGAAATGTTGGGGCCCCTGTGTAAGGTGAGGGCGCCGGGGTACACAGACGGTACTCTCGCGCCACGGTACCTTAGTCACGGTACCCTTCATGTGCTGCACGAGGCCGCCTGCTGGTGCCGTAGATGGGACTCCCAGTGCTGCCTGCAATAAGATAAAACTATTAAAGAAGAAGGGAGAATAGAGAGAGTGAGAGAGCTGAGATACCTTCCTGGGTCCACCCACCCACCTCTCTCTCCCTGAGCTGTGCCTTGTCCCTCCCTCTATATACCCAGGTGCCAATTGTTCGCCTCCTCCAGAATATCTTTCATATCTCCCTTTTTTTGCATATACAGACGGCTGAACCACGTCCCAGCCTCGCCTCTCAGCCTATATCATCTCCACCGCATCTTTTCAAAGTCGTCTGCTAATGGAAACTACGTGAAAATGCCTTCAGTGATGGATCCTGAGCCAGCCAGCACGGGATTGTCTTGCCCCGAAAAAACATCTCTGTTGGCGGTGTTTAAACTTCGCGTCCGCAGACCGTGAAATGACGGTCGCGGACCACCGAGGACACCGCAGTCCTTTAGATGATGCTGACGGCGCCGTCAGCACCATCCAGAGACCCAGGACCAGGGTGCTGGTGAGGAGGAGGAGGTCTCCCCAGCACTCTCCCCACTGCGTTCAGGGGTGAGGAGGCTGGGGTTGCCTGCCCTCCCTCTCACCGTAGGACTACCAGGGTTCGAGAGGTTGGCAGAACCCAGCTGATAAGTGTATAGCAGAGGATGCCACATCTCTGAGAAATTTACCCTTCCCTTCATGCCAGTGGGTGCTAGATGGCGCTAGTACCATCCTCCCTAAGCCTACCTAAGCATCTCTAGGCCTCCCTCCTATTATTCGGGAGCTCTCTAAGGCAACACACAGATGTTAGATCTAGGAAAAAAATATTTTGCTTATTAGTGCCAGTACTGCCAGTCAGTGGACCAAAGCTGAAGTCTGGGAGGCCCATTGCAAGGAGAAGTTGCAAGAGACGTGACTCATTGTAGTGATAATGCAATCCTGCAACGATAGTGCATGATGCTACAGCACAAGTGTATAATGCTACAGCACTAGTGTATAATGCTACAACACTAGTGTATAATGCTACAACACTAGTGTATAATGATACACCACTAGTGTATAATGATACAACACTAGTGTATAATGATACAGCACTAGTGTATAATGATGCAGCACTAGTGTATAATGATACAGCACTAGTGTATAATGCTACAACACCTAGTGTATAATGATACAACACTAGTGTATAATGATACAACACTAGTGTATAATGATACAACACTAGTGTATAATGCTACAACACTAGTGTATAATGATACAGCACTAGTGTATAATGATACAGCACTAGTGTATAATGATGCAGAACTAGTGTATAATGATGCAGCACTAGTGTATAATGATACAGCACTAGTGTATAATGCTACAACACTGGTGTATAATGCTGCAACACTAGTGTATAATGATACAACACTAGTGTATAATGATACAACACTAGTGTATAATGCTACAAAACTAGTGTATAATGCTGCAACACTGGTGTATAATGCTGCAACACTAGTGTATAATGACACAACACTAGTGTATAATGCTACAATACTAGTGTATAATGATACAACACTAGTGTATAATGCTACAACACTAGTGTATAATGATACAACACTAGTATATAATGCTACAATACTAGTGTATAATGATACAACACTAGTGTATAATGCTACAACGCTAGTGTATAATGATACAACACTAGTGTATAATGCTACAATATTAGTGTATAATGATACAACACTAGTGTATAATGATACGACACTAGTGTATAATGATACAACACTAGTGGATAATGCTACAACACTTGTGTATAATGCTACAATACTAGTGTATAATGATAGTATACAATGATACAACCATAGTATGCAATAATACAACAGTAGTATACAATGATTCAACAGTAGTATACAATGATTCAACAGTAGTATACAATGATACAACACTAGTATACAATGATACAACACTAGTATACAATGATACACCACTAGTATACAATAATAAGTAGGAATAATAATAAGCATAAATAATAAGAATACACTCTGTGTATTCTTGTAATCTACAAGACAATGGTGGTAGTGGTGGTAGTGGTGATAGTGGTGGTAGTGGTGGTAGTGGTGGTAGTGGTGATAGTGGTGGTAGTGGTGATAGTGGTGGTAGTGGTGATAGTGGTGGTAGTGGTGGTAGTGGTGATAGTGGTGGTAGTGGTGGTAGTGGTGATAGTGGTGGTAGTTGTGGTAGTGGTGGTAGTGGTGGTAGTGGCGGTGGTGGTGGTAGTGGCGGTGGTGGTGGTAGTAGCGGTGGTGGTGGTAGTGGCGGTGGTGGTGGTAGTGGCGGTGGTGGTGGTAATAGGGTGGTGGTAGTGGCGGTGGTGGTGGTAGTGGTGGTAGTGGCGGTGGTGGTAGTAGTAGTGGTGGTAGTAGGGGTGCTGGTAGCAGTAGTAGTAGTGGTGGTGGTAGTAGTAGTGGTGGTGGTGGTAGGGGTGGTAGTAGTAGTAGTAGTAGTGGTGGTGGTGATAAGGGTGGTGGTGGTAGTAGTAGTATTGGTAGTAGTAGTGATGGTGGTAATTTATCAACCAAAACATGTATATCATGCGTCTCATACGTGGTTTCTGTTAGAGGGAGAGCTTCTCAAGACTCATCATGCGAGTGAAGCTCTCTCAGTCAAGCTCTCTCAGTTAACCTCTCTCAGTCAAGCTCTCTCAGTTAAGCTCTCTCAGTCAAGCTCTCTCAGTTAAGCTCTCTCAGTCAAGCTCTCTCAGTTAAGCTCTCTCAGTCAAGCTCTCTCAGTCAAGTTCTCTCAGTCAAGCTCTCTCAGTCAAGCTCTCTCAGTCAAGCTCTCTCAGTCAAGCTCTCTCAGTCAAGCTCTCTCAGTCAATCTCTCTCAGTTAAGCTCTCTCAGTTAAGCTCTCTCAGTTAAGCTCTCTCAGTCAAGCTCTCTCAGTCAAGCTCTCTCAGTCAAGCTCTCTCAGTCAAGCTCTCTCAGTTAAGCTCTCTCAGTTAAGCTCTCTCAGTCAAGCTCTCTCAGTCAAGCTCTCTCAGTCAAGCTCTCTCAGTCAAGCTCTCTAAGTCAAGCTCTCTCAGTCAAGCTCTCTCAGTCAAGCTCTCTCAGTCAAGCTCTCTCAGTCAAGCTCTCTCAGTCAAGCTCTCTCAGTCAAGCTCTCTCAGTCAAGCTCTCTCAGTCAAGCTCTCTCAGTCAAGCTCTCTCAGTCAAGCTCTCTCAGTTAAGCTCTCTCAGTTAAGCTCTCTCAGTCAAGCTCTCTCAGTCAAGCTCTCTCAGTCAAGCTCTCTCAGTCAAGCTCTCTCAGTCAAGCCTCTCAGTCAAGCTCTCTCAGTCAAGCTCTCCAGTCAAGCTCTCTCAGTCAAGCTCTCTCAGTTAAGCTCTCTCAGTTAAGCTCTCTCAGTCAAGCTCTCTCAGTCAAGCTCTCTCAGTCAAGCTCTCTCAGTCAAGCTCTCTCAGTCAAGCTCTCTCAGTCAAGCTCTCTCAGTCAAGCTCTCTCAGTCAAGCTCTTTCAGTCAAGCTCTTTCAGTGGTGATGATGATCTGGACTCTGTGTAGAGCTTCATCATGTTTCCGCGTAGAGCTTTACCAAGCATAGGCTCCCTTTGAGGGGAACACGTCAGTACTGAAAGTTTCAAGCTTACCAGAAGATGCATTCTTCAGCTATTGCTGCTTAGAATTCAAAAAAATTTGTGCCTCCACAGCCTATGCTGTGGAGGCATCAGCCATAAAAGCTCAGTTGGTAGCGTACTCAGCTCACACATTGAGGTCCGTGGTACGATTCCCGGTACGGGTGGACACACTGGGGCGTGTTTCCTTAAGATACCTGCTGTCCCTGTTCACCCAGCAGTAAGTAGGTACCTGGGTGTTAGTCGACTGGTGTGGGTCGCATCCTGGGGACAAAATTAGTATGTCATTGATGTCAGCTATGGTCTGTATACGTTGTATCATGTACCTGTAGAAATAAAGATTATTATTATTATTATTATTATTATTATTACTATTATTATTATTATTATTATTATTATTATTATTATTATTATTATTATTATTATTATTATTATTATTATTATTATTATTATTATTATTATTATTATATCATCATCATCATCTTTTTGAACACTAAACCCTTATGGATCATACATATAGGTATATTTTGTCCTCACACAGTCAGTCTATAAGTTGTGAGCAGCTCTCAGCTCCTCTGTGTGACTGATTCCCTAAAGTCATTCAAATTACCTAGAACTCACCAGGTGAGTGACTGTTCTTCCAGATCCACTGCTCCCTGTACCTGACTACCTACCTGGAGTCTACCTGGAGGGGTCAACGCCCCCGCGGCCCACTCCATGACCGGGCCTCAATAAGAACGTGAACCCTTGCTTCCTGGAACACGCACGCCAGGGATGAAAGTTTGAAGCCTGTAGGAAGAGGCATTGTGAAGGTATTGCTGCGATTTCAACTATTCCAAGATTTAGAAAAATAATACAAAAATAACCCGTACATAGGAGCTTACGACGACGTTTCGGTCCTACTTAGACCATTTACAAAGTCACACTGACACAAGAGGGAGTCAGTGTATACAGGTGAGGAAGACAGGAACGGGACCAAGAGAGGAAGAAAAAGAGGTGGTAGTGGTAAATCTGGAAGTGGAAATGTATTGACAAATTTGTCATCGCCAGTAACAAAAGTTAATTGGCACTGTTCTGCCCATCACAACAGTGCCCATTAAGAAGGGACAGACTCAAATATATTTAACGTGATTCAGCGGGAATGAAAATGACAGTTTTTTTCGCATAAAATGGGTAGATGTGCGCCTGCGCTCTTGACCTCCACTCTCCACCGTCGTCGAGTAAGGACACAACTTTTTAATGGAACGTTTGAAGCTCCACTGCAGAGAGTTTTGCAAGTTATCTGAGTCATTGCAAGATGCTGGCAATGTTTCCTATAAGTCTGGTCTTAGTGTACCTGTACGTACCAGTTGTTTCTAGAATCTGGGCCTAGTTACCGTACGCTTGTCTTGAAAATTTAATAAAACCGATCGGATGAAGCCTTCGTGTTATGAGCGAAATAAAATGGGAAAGTTGAAGGGAAAATAAAAAAAAGAACAAAACTGGTAAACTCTTAATAATGAGAGTTTGTGTGTGTGTTAACAGTGTATAAACAAAGAGTGGGACATCTCAGTGTATATATACAGGTATGTATGTCTCTCTCAGTGTATATAAAGTGTATCCATTCATGGTTAGTCTTAAGATAAGATCTGTTCGGATTTTCAACCCGTGGAAGAGTTATCCACCCAGGATAACTGGGTTATCCACCCAGGATAACCCAGTGCGTCATCGAGGGACTGTCTTATTTCCATTGTGGTCCTCCAATCTTTTCTCCCAGGATGCGACCCACACCAGTCCACTAACACCCATGTACCTACTTACTGCTAGCCGAACAGTGACAACAGGTGTAAGGAAACACGCCCAACGTTTCCACCCCTGCCGGGGACTGAACCACGGACACTCAGTGTGTGAGGCGAGTGCGTCGCCAACCCAGCCACAAGACCTTAGTGCAGACGAATGGCTTTTAAACGTAACACACCAACAAACTTACATAATAACAACTCCGACACTGCCGGCAGGAAGCCCCGCTGAAGACGCTGACACATTCCCTTTCCGTAACTGACGACCAAGACACAGGATGAACCTCGTCCTGACGACCAAGACACAGGATGAACCTCGTCCTGACGACCAAGACGCAGGATGAACCTCGTCCTGACGACCAAGACTCAGGATGAACCTCGTCCTGACGACCAAGACACAGGATGAACCTCGTCCTGACGACCAAGACGCAGGATGAACCTCGTCCTGACGACCAAGACGCAGGATGAACCTCGTCCTGACGACCAAGACGCAGGATGAACCTCGTCCTGACGACCAAGACGCAGGATGAGCCTCGTCCTGACGACCAAGACGCAGGATGAACCTCGTCCTGACGACCAAGACACAGGATGAACCTCGTCCTGACGACCAAGACGCAGGATAAACCTCGTCCTGACGACCAAGACGCAGGATGAATCTCGTCCTGACGACCAAGACGCAGGATGAGCCTCGTCCTGACGACCAAGACACAGGATGAACCACGTCCTGACGACCAAGACACAGGATGAACCTCGTCCTGACGACCAAGACGCAGGATGAACCTCGTCCTGACGACCAAGACGCAGGATGAGCCTCGTCCTGACGACCAAAACACAGGATGAACCACGTCTTGACGACCAAGACGCAGGATGAACCTCGTCCTGACGACCAAGACGCATGATGAACCTCGTCCTGACGACCAAGACGCAGGATGAGCCTCGTCCTGACGACCAAGACACAGGATGAACCACGTCCTGACGACCAAGACGCAGGATGAACCTCGTCCTGACGACCAAGACTCAGGATGAACCTCGTCCTGACGACCAAGACTCAGGATGAACCTCGTCCTGTCAGAGGGCATATATAATAATAATAATATCGTTATTTACTACAAGTACATGTACATGGTATACAGGCCTAGCTGACATCAGTGACATACTACTATATAGAAAGTCCCTTGTTATGCTGAGCATTTCGGGCAGATTAGGTCAGTGTCCCAGGATGCGACTCACACCAGTCGACTAACACCCAGGTACCCATTTTACTGATGGGGAACATAGACAACAGGTGTAAAGAAACACGCCCAATGTTTCTGCCCTGGCTGGGAATCGAACCCAGGCCCTCGCCGTGTGAAGCGAGAGTTTTAGCCACCAGACCACCAGACCACATATGAAAGGAAAACCATCCTATCTGGTTGATGCCACAAGTAAATATAGTTCTTTATCTAACCTTATAAAAAGTCGTGTATATATTGTGGTAGACACACGATGTGAACTTTCTTGAATAACATAAACAACCTTTCCTTAAATTTTAGAAATGACACAATGTAAATAAGTCACTTGGACTGACTTTATTTTGGGGGTTATACTAGGTAATTTATACATATGATACTATGTATGATAATTGTACTTATGTGTATCTGCATCTAAATAAACCTACTAACTTACTTATTAAGTTACTTACTTACGTACTTGCTTACTAATTCTCGGTGAATAAAATTTGATTTAGATACAGGTACACATAAATACAGTTACATAAATTATCATACATAGCAGCATATGTGTAGATTACCCACGAGAATAACCCAAAAAAGTCAAAGTGACTTATTATGTGAAGCCTGTGATTCTACACTTCCTCCCGTCCTCTAGCATCAAATATTCAATAAACCCTAAAATAGGGTTAGGTTAAGTAAGGTTAGGTTAGGTTAGGTTAAGTAAGGTTAGGTTAGGTTAGGTTAAGTAAGGTTAGGCCAGGTTAGGTTAAGTAAGATTAGGTTAGGTTAGGTTAAGTAAGGTTAGGTTAGGTTAGGTTAAGTAAGGTTAGGTTAGGTTAGGTTAGGTTAGGTTAGGTTAGGTTAGGTTAGGTTAGGTTAGGTTAGGTTAGGTTAAGTAAGGTTAGGTTAGGTTAGGTTAAGTAAGGTTAGGTTAGGTTAGGTTAGGTTAGGTTAGGTTAGGTTAGGTTAGGTTAGGTTAGGTTAGGTTAGGTTAGGTTAAGTAAGATTAGGTTAGGTTAGGTTAAGTAAGGTTAGGTTAGGTTAGGTTAAGTAAGGTTAGGTTAGGTTAGGTTAAGTAAGGTTAGGTTAGGTTAAGTAAGATTAGGTTAGGTTAGGTTAAGTAAGGTTAGGTTAGGTTAGGTTAAGTAAGGTTAGGTTAGGTTAAGTAAGATTAGGTTAGGTTAGGTTAAGTAAGGTTAGGTTAGGTTAGGTTAAGTAAGGTTAGGTTAGGTTAGGTTAAGTAAGGTTAGGTTAGGTTAGGTTAAGTAAAGTTAGGTTAGGTTAAGTAAGATTAGGTTAGGTTAGGTTAAGTAAGGTTAGGTTAGGTTAGGTTAAGTAAGGTTAGGTTAGGTTAGGTTAAGTAAGGTTAGGTTAGGTTAAGTAAGATTAGGTTAGGTTAGGTTAGGTAAGGTTCGTACAAGAATGGTATACAATACCGACAAGATGAAATTAAGACCGAAGTCCACGACTTCGGTCTTGTTTACACCAACTCCAAGTCCGAGGGTCTGATTACCTCATCTTTTGTATATAGTTTTTCTGTCTTCAAATAATGTCCTAGAATTTGTATTGATAAAGCCACTGGATGGAGAAACGTCTACAATAAAGATACCCAGATGTTGCACATGTGTCTTAATTTCACTTAGGTAAGGTTCGTCAGAAACAGGACATGTGTTTCCAATATATAAGGGAGGGGGGTTGATTCGCCGGAACTCTTCCGGCCCGGGTCTTTGCCAGATGGTGACCAGGCCCTGGCTCCCTGTCGAGGGAGTGTCTGAGACCTAAGTCTCCCATGGGAGGAGGTACAAGTACCTCCTCATCGTTGGGACCAATGGTCCCCAGGCCTAGCCACATTCCCTGCCCACACAGGGCTCGTAGGGAGAAGCTAGGCCTCTCTCGTCTGCCACCTTCCCCGCCCCAAGGAGGCTGACAGGAAGGGCAGGCTTGCGAGACGCAGATGGTAGCAAGCTCCAGCCTTGGCACCTACCCTGCCCTAGAAGGGCTGGGCATGGTGATCGACCCCCTATATAAGGGCTTAACGTAGACTCCCGGTGCAAATTTATATGCGAGTTTAAACTTATACAATGATCTTGTATAAGAAATTATGATTTGTACCATTGTGATATATTTCCACTTGGGGCCCTTGATTAATTATATTAATGAAAGTCTATAAGAGTTATGTGATAATTGTGCACATTTGTAATATGTTATGTGGTAGCAAATGTAGATCACATAAATGAAGCTTAGATTATCTAATGTTTAACGACATTAATAATTTAATATCTTCATTATGCATCCCAAACCCAAACCTGTGGACGGTAGTCGAAAGATTACAGAGGTACATAATGGGTCCAGGGACTGTACCTCAACATTACAGAGGTACAGTTCAGTTATAACAGAGTTGTTATAACTGAGCAAGTTACAGTGGTAATGAACTATTTACATGTTTATATCTGGTCACAATCATAATGAGTTATTTATGCAGACATGAATTAGGTCACACTGACGGAAAATGTCACCTTGACCTTTTTCGGCTATTCTAAGTTGCGTATACATAATTTATCATCAACAAATGCGTACGGAAACTGTGTTCACTGCACCCATTTTTGCATATGTATAATATCCTATAAAACCACATTAACTGAGTTTGAATAAATTTTACCATTTTTTTTTTAGTGATTATGTACTAAATTTCACTAAATATAATTAAGTTATTCCTAAAAAAAATACGTTTTCTGTAAAAAAAATAATAATTTAGAGGATGTTTTATTTTATGGATAACTAATATAAATTACAAATATAATAGTAAAATGTCGCAAATTTGCTTAATAATAATAATACGTACATATAATATCTTTATTTACTACAAGTACATGTACAAGGTATACAGGCCTAGCTGACATCAATGACATACTACTATATAGAAAGCCCCTTGTTATGCTGAGCATTTCGGGCAAATTAAGTCAGTTTTGTCCCAGGATGCGACCCACACCAGTCGACTAACACTCAGGTACGCATTTTATGCTGATAAATGAACAGGGACAGGGACAGCAGGAGTCTTATGGAAACACGTCCCTAATGTTTTCCAGCCGTACCGGAGGAGATTCGAATCCCGGACCTCAGTGTGTGAGCTGAGTGCGCTAGCGATCGAGCTACGGGAGACCTTAATTAAAGTCAGTTTCCAATCAGATTCGGTGCATGTGGAGAAATTAACCTAAGCTAACGTCGTGACGTCAAACACCGTGGCTTATGGATGGCAAGACACAAGTGCCTTCACTTAGAACATCTGTAAGTAAATAAAAAGGCAAGTAAGTTTATTTAGGTACAGGTGCACGTAAATACAGTTACATAAATTATCATACATGGCAGCTATGTGTAGACTACATAGGATAACCCAAAAAAAGTCAGACAAAGTGACTTATTTCCATTGTTGCCCTTGTAATATCTTATTATTTAATCAATAAAATGAGATATACTAGGATTAAGATCAAATGAGTTATTTACAGTGAGGTAAGTACAGTAACACAAATTTAAGTGACTACAACTGTTATACATAGTAACAGTTGTGTAAATTACGTAGGGTAACCCAAAGAAAGTTAAAGTGACTTATTTCCATTGTTGTCCTTGTACTGGATTCCTTGTAGTCCTGGTAGATTGGTCAACAGGATATTTATACATCGAAGGGTGTATGTCCTGGTGTATATACACTTACAGGCATACACCTTTTTAACATGAATTAAACAGACAAACAAAACAGAAAGTATATTTTACTCTGCGTTTTAGTAGACAGGTGATGTGCAGCTTTACTGACCCCTCGTGTAGGCTTTAAAAACCATGAGTTTTGTTGCTATTGTAATTATTTGTTTGTTATTATTGATTGTTCTTTATTGTTATTGTTTTAATTGCTGTTGCTGATGTTTATATTTTTGTTGTTGTTGTTGTTGTTGTTGTTGTTCTCATTGCTGATATATATGGTTATTATTATTATTATTATTATTATTATTATTATTATTATTATTATTATTATTATTGTTTGCTGTTGTTGTTTGACAATAAAGAGAAAAGTGTGTTCTGACGCTGGTTTTACCATTTATTGAGTTGAACGCCTCTGCACTACACGAGGAAAATTAAGGCTATATGTCATCTGTACACCAATTGTCACGGTTATACAGAGAGAGAGAGCGAGAGAGAGAGAGAGAGAGACGTAAGCACTATCTTCACATTTCCTCCCGAACCAGATAAGTCGTTGCTTGACATTTTTCAATCCTCCGTTATTCTACCCTTCTCTTTTATACTGTGTGTGTGTGTGTGTACTCACCTATTTGTACTCACCTATTTGTGGTTGCAGGGGTCGAGTCATAGCTCCTGGCCCTACTAGGTCCTCTCTCTCCCTGCTCCATGAGCTTTATCAAACCTCGTCTTAAAACTATGTATGGTTCCTGCCTCCACTACGTCACTTGCTAGACTATTCCACTTCCTGACAACTCTATGACTGAAGAAATACTTCCTAACATCCCTTTGACTCATAGGAGTCTTCAACTTCCAATTGTGACCCCTTGTTTCTGTGTCCCCTCTCTGGAACATCTTGTCTCTGTCCACCTTATCTATTCCTCGCAGTATTTTATATGTCGTTATCATGTCTACCCTAACCCTCCTGTCCTCTAGTGTCGTCAGGCCGATTTCCCTTAACCTTTCTTCGTAGGACAATCCCCTTAGCTCTGGGACTAGTCTTGTTGCAAACCTTTGCACTTTCTCTAATTTCTTGACGTGCTTGACCAGGTGTGGGTTCCAAACTGGTGCTGCATACTCTAGTATGGGCCTGACGTATATGGTGTACAGAGTCTTGAACGATTCCTTAGTGAAACCTTTTAAGCTTCCATGGCTACTGAATCCCCTGGCAGAGTACGTGATATCTTCATCCCTCTACTGAATCCCCCAGCTCAAGCTTACACATTCCTTTACATTGTGTACTCAACCTCCCTTCAGTTCTCTCTTCTCATTTTCTCCCTCGTTTATCCCCCTGTTCTTTTCATTCCCCATCCACCCGTTTTCGTCTTTTCCCTTCTCTTTTCCTACTTTTCCTTTTCTTTTCACTCCCCTTCTGTTATCAACACTACCATATATCTAACTCCTTGCAAAGTGACATTTCAAGCTCCACTACCATTCTGTCCCTGTCTTTGTTCTCCCCGAAATTTGTGTTTACGAGTTGAGTCTAAGCTCTTGGCTCCGTTTCTTAACACGCAATCAATCGACCTTATTAGTGCCTGGCCTCTTGGTACATATACTATGTATAGAATTTGCCTCCACCATTTCCTAATCCAGTTTATTCCACTTTCGTTCAGGTGTTCATTGATCCATCGGAGTTATTTTTTTCTAGTACTGATGACAGCTGTTCTAACTTGTAGGGTTATGTGTCAGCTGATGTCCTGCAGTTTAAAAATACACAGTCGATCCTTCCCTCATTTTTCTTCCCTAATCTCTGTTTATATGCCATAAAACTGCCGTAGGTTTGTGAGGCAGGATTTACCTTGTCTAAATCAATGGTGGGTTCTGTAAGGAAGCTCTTCTCTCTAGGTGCTCAGCCTACCACTTACCCAATATATTCTCGTACAATATTCTGGACAGTATACACGTCCGTGATACGGGGCTGTAATTCCGTGCCTCTTGTCCGTCCCCCTACTGGGTGATTTGTAGAATTTTGCTGAAGGTTCACATTAGGTTAAAGATTTTTCTTTAGAAGTGAGTGGCAGTGACTTTTGTTGAGTCCAGCTCCTCCAAGAGCTTCTTCATTTCTTTGAAGTGTGAATGTTCTTTAGTGTTTGTCGGTCAGTAAGTTCATGCCTGTGTTTTTTTGTGTAAGCTGACTTGTATGAGGTAGAAAGGGTCCAGTTTTAGCTCCTGGCTCCGCCTCTTAAGTCGCCACTTGTGTGTGTGTGTGTGTGTGTGTGTGTGTGTGTGTGTGTGTGTGTGTGTGTGTGTGTGTGTGTGTGTGTGTGTGTGTGTGTGTGTGTGTGTGTGTGTATGTGTGTGTGTGCGCGGATGACTGACATGCGTCAGTATCTTTTCTTGTCTCACTCTCTGTGGTTGTCTCCTGTTGTGGTGTCCAGTTGGAACATCTGATACTGCACGGTAATGCCTGTTTCTCCTCGTTACACATAAACGGTGAACTACAAGAACAGTTGTTCTCCAACTTGTTCCATTGATTATAAACCTTCAAAGAACTTAATTTTCATACATATATTAAGTTTGCATATATCTCACAATTTTTCTCGATTTTAACGATCTGAACATTTGGAGGTTAAGCGTTCCAGCCCTTACGGACTGAACTTAAACACGTTACCATGAAGACAGTACTGGTCAGTGTCACTCATACTGTGAGTGAATATACCAGCATAAATACAGTACTAGTTAGTGCCACTCATACTGTGAGTGAATATACCAGCATAAAGACAGTACTGGTTAGTGCCACTCATACTGTGAGTGAATATACCAGCATAAAGACAATACTGGTTAGTGCCACTCATACTGTGAGTGAATATACCAGCATAAAGACAGTACTGGTCAGTGCCACTCATACTGTGAGTGAATATACCAGCATGAAGACAGTACTGGTCAGTGCCACTCGTACTGTGAGTGCAAACACCAGCCATGAAGACAGTACTGGTCAGTGCCACTCATACTGTGAGTGAATATACCAGCATGAAGACAGTACTGGTCAGTGCCACTCGTACTGTGAGTGCAAACACCAGCCATGAAGATAGTACTGGTCAGTGTCACTCATACTGTGAGTGAATATACCACCAGAAAAAAAACAGTGCAGTTCAATCCAAATAGTTGACAAGACACTGGTGACATTACGTCAGTTTTTGGGGGAGATATCAACGCAATGTGAACAGATGAGGATGAGGAAGGTAGTGAAGACAGACAGCATCAAGGAGCAGTGTGTCGACATTTGCCACACACACACAGCAGTGTCGACTACCAGTATACACACACAGCAGTGCGGCCCCAAGGACACACACAGCGGTGTCGATCGCCAGTACACACACAACAGTGTCGACCCCAAGGACACAGCGGTGTCGATCCCTGGTACACATCACAGCAGTGTCGACCCATGCCACACACACAGTAGTGTCGACTCCCAATGCACACAGCTCCGCGAGGACAAACACAAGCAATAATTACACTGATGTGATGTGTGTGTAGGTACATCACATGAACCACAACACCTGGCGTAGTTTCACCATAGTACCACAGTACCTTCACCACAGTGCCACAGTACGACTCGACTTTGCCACAGTACCTTCACCACAGTACCACAGTACCTTCACCACAGTTCCATAGTACCTTCACCACAGTACCATAGTACCTTCACCACAGTACCATAGTACCTTCACCACAGTACCATAGTACCTTTACCACAGTTCAGACACAACTACTAGAGGTTCTAAAGTCCTAACTACAGCTCTCACTGGCAGTGTTCTAGTAGGCTCCTTTAAACTCAGTGATAACAGTGTCGTAAAGTGGTTTCCTGTAGATATAAGAGAGAGAGAGAGAGAGAGAGAGAGAGAGAGAGAGAGAGAGAGAGAGAGAGAGAGAGAGAGAGAGAGAGAGAGAGAGAGAGAGAGAAATCAAATATAATTACGCAATACGTAAAGAGATTTTTCCTTATCCAAATCGTACAATGTCAAGATTGACAACAGATGTTGTTTTGATACACAGGAAACACTTATTTGGAAAGACCATCAAGCCGCACATCCTGGCTGCCTCCGACCTTTGTATCGTGGCTTTGTATGTGGCACTGGATGTAGTGTGGCACTGGGTGTAGTGTGGCACTGGGTGTAGTGGGGTACTGGGTGTGCTCTGTGGCCCTGGGTGTGGTGTGTGGCCCTGGGTGTGCTCTGTGGCCCTGGGTGTCTTGTTGTGGCAGTAACAAAATTAACCTTCCTAGGTGGTGCCAGTGACAGACGGCTCCCCAGATGGTGGAAGGACCAGTTGGTAGCTGGAGTACTCAACATGGCTGCCAGATGGCTGTTTCTAGGTAAGTTTCCCTTGTGAGTCCTCCCTCACTTGACCCTCAAGTGAGTCCTCCCTCACTTGACCCTCAAGTGAATCCTCCCTCACTTGACCCTCAAGTGAATCCTCCCTCACTTGACCCTCAAGTGAGTCCTCCCTCACTTGACCCTCAAGTGAGTCCTCCCTCACTTGACCCTCAAGTGAGTCCTCCCTCACTTGACCCTCAAGTGAGTCCTCCTCACTTGACCCTCAAGTGAGTCCTCCCTCACTTGACCCTCAAGTGAATCCTCCCTCACTTGACCCTCAAGTGAATCCTCCCTCACTTGACCCTCAAGTGAGTCCTCCCTCACTTGACCCTCAAGTGAGTCCTCCCTCACTTGACCCTCAAGTGAGTACTCCCTCACTTGACCCTCAAGTGAGTCCTCCCTCACTTGACCCTCAAGTGAGTCCTCCCTCACTTGACCCTCAAGTGAGTCCTCCCTCACTTGACCCTCAAGTGAGTACTCCCTCACTTGACCCTCAAGTGAGTCCTCCCTCACTTGACCCTCAAGTGAATCCTCCTCACTTGACCCTCAAGTGAATCCTCCCTCACTTGACCCTCAAGTGAGTCCTCCCTCACTTGACCCTCAAGTGAGTCCTCCCTCACTTGACCCTCAAGTGAGTCCTCCCTCACTTGACCCTCAAGTGCGTCCTCCCTCACTTGACCCTCAAGTCTCCATAATTCTCCCAGTTATCTCCTTCAAAAACCTTTCAAAGAAAATTCAAAGGAACAACATTTCTTTTTTTAAAAGTCTACACTGTGGTTGGTTAACGGGGTTTAAATCCTACCCACTACACCAGGTTAAGGCTGCACGGTTTAAATAATATCCACTACCCGTGTATATAGTACATCCTGTGCTTTTCACTATCTAGCTCTTATCGTATGTTCTTATTAACACATAACTGTATGCAATAAGATCACAGTAAACAGGTGATATCACAAAAAATAGTGAACTTCCAAGCGCTTTCGTGATTTCTCACATTATCAAGGTCCTTGATAATGTAAGAAATCACGAAAGCGCTTAGAAGTTCACTATTTTTTCACAGTGGTTCTTTTGCATATAACTATATGTATATAACTGTAACTACATAAGAGTACATAGGTACCTGGTCTTTCGTTGCATGATATACACAGCAGGATGTTACATTAAACATACTGTGCCGTGGGTTCGAATCCTTCCCGTTCGGTGATTTGTCGTCACTCATGTTTTCACGATTTCGTGAGTCCTGATGCTGTGCCCTGTCTGGTGTTTCAGGTATCCTCTGTGCCCTGGCTACCCCTGTTCTCCTCCACAAGTAAGTCAACGGGGAGGTTAGTTATGCTTGCTCGTTAGTGA
Organism: Cherax destructor; assembly: GCA_009830355.1. Classification (NCBI taxonomy): domain Eukaryota; kingdom Metazoa; phylum Arthropoda; class Malacostraca; order Decapoda; family Parastacidae; genus Cherax; species Cherax destructor. The sequence continues at coordinate 224,624 of WNWK01001713.1, forward strand.
GGATGTTCTCCTCTACAAGTAAGTCAACGGGGAGGTTAGTTATGCTTGCTCGTTAGTGAGGATGTTCTCCTCCACAAGTAAGTCAACGGGGAGGTTAGTTATGCTTGCTCGTTAGTGAGGATGTTCTCCACCACAAGTAAGTCAACGGGGAGGTTAGTTATGTTTGCTCACTGATCCTGCTGTGTTATATCCATGGTAAGTAACATCTTCACTTATACCCACAAATGGAAGTGAATGTTGACACGTCCAGTAACACAGATGTCTATAGTTTAGGTTGGAATTTGTAGGTTTTAGTTAACTGTTGATGTGTGGTGCGACTTGGTATGAAGAGAGGACACGAGGAATGGGCAAAACAAAAGATAAACGTTGCCTAAACAGCTTCTCTCTGGGTCAACGTTTCGCCCTGTGTTCACTTCTAACAAGTGACCCACTCTATTATGTCATGACTTAATAAAACTCTACACAGAGCGAAAAGTTGTTCTTCAAGAAAAAAAAAAATCTGCAACTTGCTTGACATTTAGATCTACTGAAGAGGACCTCAATTGGAGGTAGAAATTTACAGACGAAGTTTTATTCCTCGGTTCTGTCTGCATGTGGGTTCCTGACTGACTGACAAGTGAATGTTAACACTTTTTCTTTTTGAAGCACTTAGACGTTTGTAATGTTTGTGTGTACCTGAGTCACCCAGGTCTGTCACACACACACACACACACATACACACACACACACACACACACACACACACACATACACACACACACACCGGTGGCCTAGTGGGTAAAGCTCTTGCTTCACGCACGGAGGGGCCGGGTTCAATTCCCGGTGGGGCAGAAACATTTCGAAGTGTTTCCTTACATACACATATACACACACATATATACAACAGGCCTAGTGTCTAATTGACATGTGCCTAGGACAAAATTGTAACTAACACACACACACAACAGGCCAAGTGTCTATCGACAAGTGCATTTCACAACTAATAACAAAATGACTGACACACATGCCTTCATTTCCTGTCTATCACTTTTCTCTCTCTCTCTCAATCTTTCTGTTGACTTCTTTACTTCTTCCTCTTGTTGTATCTGAGTAAGATAGAGACAGGTGTGTAGCATAAACTACAGATTTACTGAGCAGGTGTTGTGTGGTGGTCTCAGCTGGTATGGCTCTGGAGTCGCTTGGAAATCCTCATCCCCTGACGAAAGTGACCAGGAAGGAGACCATGAGAAGCCTCTGGCAGAAGACCAGACTCCTACAGGTGGCTACCAGACCAACACCAGTCAACCCCTCGCAGGACGACTGGAAGGACACCAGCCTCACCCATGGACTCATTCTGCATTCGCTCCTGAATTTCCCAGGCACTCCAGTGGGTTAATTAATGCTGGTCTCCAGGGAAGACCGCAACAATCTCCCATGGAATATCCCGTAGATCTCCGAAGAGCACACCAGGGTCCTCCAAGGCTGGGAACACACACACCCCAAGGCTCACCTGCAGGTCTCCAGAGAGTGCCTCGAAGTTCCTCCTGGCTGGTACCAGATATTTTCCTTGTGTACAACATGGAAAACTTCCCTGGCAATGTGGAAGCTGGGTGTTATGCTGGAGACACAACCACACGCCTGACCATGGGTCTTCTGCCAGAACACTCTTACAGCCCTTCCATTGAAAGTAAGTCCTCCACTTGTTCTAGCTTTTATTATTATTCTGGAAATTCCTTGTCTGAATACTTCCACAGAATTTTTCCCTTCAGTGTTCTTGGCATCAAAGAAAATTGTTTTTAGAGGAAGTTGTACAAAAGTTGACACTAATACTGTGTGTGTGCATGTGTGTGTACTCACCTAATTGTGGTTACAGGGGTCGATTCATAGCTCCTGGCCTCGGTGTGTGTGTGTGTGTGTGTGTGTGCCAATGCGCCAGTATTGTCTGATCGTCTCTTTGCTTGAACATTTACTTTATTTTTTATGTTATCCACTTACCTGACAACTGTTGTTTCCAGTGACATATTTAGTTTCTAACTGGCAGTTCAAACTGTGCTTAGTTCCATCAACCCACGGTGACACATGTTAATTTCTAATGCACTCGAGGTATCAATTCCACTCAGTAACTTGTTGTAGACGTAACTGAAGTAGAAACTCTCACTACACCTGATGTCTCTTCGCTTCTCATACAGATCATTCTGTCTCTACCTCAAGTTTCTTCATAATTTCTCGGGTTATCTTGCGTATTCGTTTTCTTAGTGTACTCCAGTACGGGGAGTTGATCCTTCATACTCTCATCTCAAACACTTAATAATGTCTCACGAAATCGTAATGACGCGTTTGTAAACAAGCCACCACGGTGCGGGTGGGGATTGAACTCGCGGCAAGTGAGTCGTAAAACTCCAGGCCAGTGCGTAAGCCACTGGGCCAGCTGGCTACAGTCTGGCTGAGTCATGATGGCAGCTTTGAGGGAACTTGAGCTAGAGTTCGTCACGACCACGCAGCGGGAGATTCATCTGTAAAAAACTTGAATTTGTGGTCACAGTGGTGGTCCATGCTAACCTTCCTATGGTGTATAAATATATCTAGTTGGATGTTATTGTAGCCAGCTTGCCCAGTGGCTTACGCACTGACCTGGCGCTTTAACACTCACTTGCCGCGAGTTCAATCCCCACCCGCACCGTGGTTTAGCTCAACACCTGGTAAGAGGCGGGTCAAGTCATTATTTTACAATCAATATTCCTAATCTTAGATTTGATTGTACTCTTCAAATAATTTTTTAGAAATACGCAAAATATTAAAAAAAATAAGTATATTTTAAAACGTTATTTTATTGGATTTTTTGAGGATTTAGAGCAGTTTGCTGCATATTCTGATGTTATCTATTTTTGTATTGAACGACCCACACGGGTTTAGTTCTTCACATAGTTGTCAATTATGAACACTGATCACCGTGATGGTTGTCGTGTTCAGTTGTGTGTCTTGTGTCCTTCAAGGTGTGGGATGATGGTGCAGGGCTTTTGATTCAAGAAACTGGAGCAACCTTCCAAGGCGCTGTAAGAGTTTAGTGCTTCGTTATGATGATAATGATGATGATTATAAAATTAATCTTTATAATGAAAATGATAATTTAAATAATAATAATAATAATAATAATAATAATAATAATAATAATAATAATAATAATAATAATAATATTAATAATAATAATAATAACAATAATAATAATAATAATAATAATAATAATAATATTAATAATAATAACAATAATAATAATAATAATAATAATATTAATAATTATAACAATAATACTAATAATAATAATAATAATAATAATAATAATAATAATAATAATAATAATAATAATAACAATAATAATAATAATAATAATAATAATAATAATAATAATAATAATAATAAAAATAATAATAATAATATTAATAACAATAATAATAATAATAATAATAATAATAATAATAATAATAATAATAATAATAATAATAATAATAATAATAATAATAATATATTATTATTATTATTATTTCTGGGTCACTTGCCTCCATGTTACTTGTTGATGATGGTCTCAGACCACCTTGGTCAATGTGTAAGTTATATTTCTCCCAACAAAGTCTTGGTGTTAAGTCAGAGTGAAGGAGTCACCTCCCTGGTAACGATAATATCCGTTATTACCAATAACACTGCAGGTGGATCAACAATGTAACGTTGCTGAAATAATCATTGACAATCTGAAATTATTTTTTTATGCCGGTTTAAGAGTGTATTATATTTCATAATATTTTTCTCTCCGTAACTAAAGATACTCGACCGGGCGTCCGAGAGCTGGAGTGGAACCCCTGGGGACAGGGAAGAGTTGTGGCGCGAGGGATGACTTGTGGATCCCAGGACAACCCACACCTGGTCTGGGCTCCTCTCCTCAGAAGACGAGGTGACCACATATGTTGATGTAGTTCATACTTGTGTGTGCTTGCATGAAGGAGGCAGGCTGAGCAGCCTACCCATGGTCAATACAATCATTGGAAGGGGTAGGGACAGACTCAACGGCCTACCCATGGCTAGTAGAATCACTGGGAGGGGAGGGGGAGTGCTGACTAAGCAACCTGCCTATACCTAGTACAATCACTAGGAAGGGGGAAGGGCAGGCTTAGCAGCCTACCCACACCCGGTACAATCACTGGGAGGGGATGGCAGGGTTATAACACACATGGCTAGTAGTATCACTGGAAGGGAGGTAATAGGGCAGGCCGAGCAGAATGTCTTTTGGTTGTCCCCTTTTTCTCCCTCGACACACACCTCGACCCTTCAAATCATCCGCATAGGTGTTGTTCTTCATCTAGCCGCCCCTATCCTCGCCTAACACAGGTGTATATACGACAGTGCATCGGCAGACCGATTCGGGTACCATGGTCTTGTTTGCTGTAGATTTGAGGAAAAAACTGCACAAGAAGAGGTTAATAACATCAAGAATGCCCAGCAATAAGGGATCCACCTCAATTATGCAAACCTAATGGCAATCAAAAGCGTCTTGATGGAATTACATTGTAAACCTAGACTGACGCAAGTAGGTGGTGTGGGACTACACGTGTATCCACACTGACTGATACCTATCAACAATACACAAGGGAGGAAGGAGGGGCAGCTGCCAGCTTCAGGAAGCCTCTTAAGTCTAGAAAATATGATGAACTTGCCCATCATTATATGTTTGTTCCCGTGAGCTCAGAGACCCTTGGTCCATGGGGAAAGAGTGCATCAAAGTTCCTTAAAGAGCTAGGCAAAAAGACTCATAAGGTCAACTAAAGATCCAAGGGCGGCTAGTTTTCTGTTCCAGTGACTCAGCACTGCGCTTCAGAGGGGTAATGCCTGCTGTATCCTCCGTACGCACCCAACCTCTGAGGAGCTGGAATAAATTTTTTAATGTATCCCTCAAACCTTTTGTATTGTATATGCCGTCAATGTATTGCTTAAGATGTGTGTTGCGTTTGTTATGAAGATTTCTGATTTCCTCCGTCTCTGACCTGTCATCAACAGGTACGATACACCTGGAGGAAGTATGCGTAAGTTACCTGCATCATCTCTCTTTCTCCCTCTCTCTCTCTCTCTCTCTCTCTCTCTCTCTCTTCTTCTCTCTCTCTCTCCTTCTCTCCTCTCCTCCTGGAGTTTCTTGATCAGAAAGTTTCTTTGATCAAGGAGTTTCTTGACTCAAGGAAAGTTTCTTGATCAAGGAAGTTTCTTGATCAAGGAAAGTTTCTTGATCAAGGAAAGTTTCTTGATCAAGGAAAGTTTCTTGATCAAGGAAAGTTTCTTGATCAAGGAAAGTTTCTTGATCAAGGGAAGTTTCTTGATCAAGGAAAGTTTCTTGATCAAGGAAAGTTTCTTGATCAAGGAAAGTTTCTTGATCAAGGTAAGTTTCTTGATCAAGGTAAGTTTCTTGATCAAGGTAAGTTTCTTGATCAAGGAAAGTTTCTTGATCAAGGAAAGTTTCTTGATCAAGGAAAGTTTCTTGATCAAGGTAAGTTTCTTGATCAAGGAAGTTTCTTGATCAAGGAAGTTTCTTGATCAAGGGAAGTTTCTTGATCAAGGTAAGTTTCTTGATCAAGGTAAGTTTCTTGATCAAGGTAAGTTTCTTGATCAAGGGAAGTTTCTTGATCAAGGTAAGTTTCTTGATCAAGGTAAGTTTCTTGATCAAGGTAAGTTTCTTGATCAAGGGAAGTTTCTTGATCAAGGTAAGTTTCTTGATCAAGGTAAGTTTCTTGATCAAGGTAAGTTTCTTGATCAAGGTAAGTTTCTTGATCAAGGTAAGTTTCTTGATCAAGGTAAGTTTCTTGATCAAGGGAAGTTTCTTGATCAAGTTTCTGTAAGTTTCTTGATCAAGGTAAGTTTCTTGATCAAGGTAAGTTTCTTGATCAAGTAAGTTTCTTGATCAAGGAAGTTTCTTGATCAAGGTAAGTTTCTTGATCAACGTAAGTTTCTTGATCAAGGGAAGTTTCTTGATGAAGGAAGTTTTGATAAGGAAGTTCTAAGGGAAGTTTCTTGATCAAGGAAGTTTCTTGATCAAGGAAGTTTCTTGATCAAGTAAGTTTCTTGATCAAGGGAAGTTTCTTGATCAAGGGAAGTTTCTTGATCAAGGGAAGTTTCTTGATCAAGGTAAGTTTCTTGATCAAGGGAAGTTTCTTGATCAAGGTAAGTTTCTTGATCAAGGTAAGTTTCTTGATCAGGGAAGTTTCTTGATGAAGGGAAGTTTCTTGATCAAGGGAAGTTTCTTGATCAAGGGAAGTTTCTTGATCAAGGGAAGTTTCTTGATCAAGGGAAGTTTCTTGATCAACGTAAGTTTCTTGATCAAGGGAAGTTTCTTGATCAAGGGAAGTTTCTTGATCAAGGGAAGTTTCTTGATCAACGTAAGTTTCTTGATCAATGTAAGTTTCTTGATCAAGGGAAGTTTCTTGATCAAGGGAAGTTTCTTGATCAAGGGAAGTTTCTTGATCAAGGGAAGTTTCTTGATGAAGGGAAGTTTCTTGATCAAGGTAAGTTTCTTGATGAAGGGAAGTTTCTTGATCAAGGGAAGTTTCTTGATGAAGGGAAGTTTCTTGATCAAGGGAAGTTTCTTGATCAAGGGAAGTTTCTTGATCAAGGGAAGTTTCTTGATCAAGGGAAGTTTCTTGATCAAGGGAAGTTTCTTGATCAAGGGAAGTTTCTTGATCAAGGGAAGTTTCTTGATCAAGGGAAGTTTCTTGATCAAGGGAAGTTTCTTGATCAAGGGAAGCGGACTGACATCTTCCTTGGACTGAACCTGACTGTCTCTTTGTTTACCCTCCCCCAACCAACATTGAATGACCCCTACGTGTTTAGAGCTGCTCCATCGATGAAAGTAGCAGTGGTGAGAGACTGTTAGAGATTATTATTGCTAATCTCTAACATTCTCTCACACTAACAGTCTCTCACACTAACATTCTCTCATACTAACATTCTCTCACACTAACATTCTCTCACACTAACATTCTCTCACACTAACATTCTCTCACACTAACATTCTCTCACACTAACATTCAATCACACTAACATTCTCTCACACTAACAGTCTCTCACACTAACATTCTCTCACACTAACAGTCTCTCACACTAACATTCTCTCAAACTAACAGTCTCTCACAATAACATTCTCTCACACTAACAGTCTCTCACACTAACAGCCTCTCACACTAACAGTCTCTCACACTAACAGTCTCTCACACTAACAATCTCTCACACTAACAGTCTCTCACACTAACAATCTCTCACACTAACAGTCTCTCACACTACCACTCTCTCACACTAACATTCTCTCACTATAACAGTCTCTCACACTAACAATCTTTCACACTAACAGTCTCTCACATTAACAATCTCTCACACTAACAGTCTCTCACACTACCACTCTCTCACACTAACATTCTCTCACACTAACAGTCTCTCACACTAACAATCTCTCACACTAACAGTCTCTCACACTAACAATCTCTCACACTAACAGTCTCTCACACTAACATTCTCTCACACTAACAGTCTCTCACACTAACATTCTCTCACACTAACAATCTCTCACACTAACAATCTCTCACACTAACAGTCTCTCACACTAACATTCTCTCACACTAACATTCTCTCACACTAACAGTCTCTCAAACTAACATTCTCTCACACTAACAGTCTCTCACACTAACATTCTCTCACACTAACAGTCTCTCACAATAACATTCTCTCACACTAACAGTCTCTCACACTAACAGCCTCTCACACTAACAGTCTCTCACACTAACAGTCTCTCACACTAACAATCTCTCACACTAACAGTCTCTCACACTAACAATCTCTCACACTAACAGTCTCTCACACTACCACTCTCTCACACTAACATTCTCTCACTCTAACAGTCCCTCACACTAACAATCTTTCACACTAACAGTCTCTCACACTAACAATCTCTCACACTAACAGTCTCTCACACTACCACTCTCCCACACTAACATTCTCTCACACTAACAGTCTCTCACACTAACAATCTCTCACACTAACAGTCTCTCACACTAACAATCTCTCACACTAACAGTCTCTCACACTACCACTCTCTCACACTAACATTCTCTCACACTAACAGTCTCTCACACTAACAATCTCTCACACTAACAGTCTCTCACACTAACAATCTCTCACACTAACAGTCTCTCACACTACCACTCTCTCACACTAACATTCTCTCACTCTAACAGTCTCTCACACTAACAATCTCTCACACTAACAATCTCTCACACTAACAGTCTCTCACACTAACAATCTCTCACACTAACAGTCTCTCACACTACCACTCTCTCACACTAACATTCTCTCACTCTAACAGTCTCTCACACTAACAATCTCTCACACTAACATTCTCTCACACTAACAGTCTCTCACACTAACATTCTCTCACACTAACAGTCTCTCACACTAACATTCTCTCACACTAACAGTCTCTCACACTAACATTCTCTCACACTAACAGTCTCTCACAATAACATTCTCTCACACTAACAGTCTCTCATTCTAACAGCCTCTCACACTAACAGTCTCTCACACTAACAGTCTCTCACACAAACAATCTCTCACACTAACAGTCTCTCACACTAACAATCTCTCACACTAACAGTCTCTCACACTACCACTCTCTCACACTAACAATCTCTCACACTAACAGTCTCTCACACTACCACTCTCTCACACTAACATTCTCTCACACTAACAGTCTCTCACACTAACAATCTTTCACACTAACAGTCTCTCACACTAACTGTCTCTCACACTAACAATCTCTCACACTAACATTCTCTCACACTAACAGTCTCTCACACTAAGAGTCTCTCACTCACATTATCCCACACTAACAATCTCTCACACTAACATTCTCTCACACTAACAGTCTCTCACACTAAGTCTCTCACACTAACAGTCTCTCACTCACATTCTCTCACACTAAGATTCTCTCACTCACATTCTCTCACACTAACAGTCTTTCATACTAACAGTCTCTCACTCACATTCTCTCACACTAACAGTCTCTCACTCACATTGTCTCACACTAGCAGTCTCTCACTCACATTCTCTCACACTAACAGTCTCTCACACTAACAGTCTCTCACTCACATTCTCTCACACTAACAGTCTCTCACTCACATTCTCTCACACTAACAGTCTCTCACACTAACAGTCTCTCACTCACATTCTCTCACACTAGCAGTCTCTCACTCACATTCTCTCACACTAACAGTCTCTCACACTAACAGTCTCTCACTCACATTCTCTCACACTAACAGTCTTTCATACTAACAGTCTCTCACTCACATTCTCTCACACTAAGATTCTCTCACTCACATTCTCTCACACTAACAGTCTCTCACACTAACAGTCTCTCACTCACATTCTCCCACACTAGCAGTCTCTCACACTAGCAGTCACTCACTCACAGTCTCTCACTCACATTCTTTCACACTAACAGTCACTCACTCACATTCTCTCACACTAAAAGTCTCTCACACTAACAGTCTCTCACTCACAGTCTCTCACTCACATTCTCTCACACTAACAGTCACTCACTCACATTCTCTCAAACTAACAGTTTCTCACTCACATTCTCTCACACTAACAGTCTCTCACACTAACAGTCTCTCACACTAACAGTCTCGCACTCACATTCTCTCACACTAACAGTCTCTCACTCACATTCTCTCACACTAACAGTCTCTCACTCACATTCTCTCAAACTAACAGTCTCTCACTCATATTCTCTCACACTCACATTCTCTCATACTAACAGTCTCTCACTCACATTCTCTCACACTAACAGTCTCTCACTCACATTCTCTCAAACTAACAGTCAGACACTCACATTCTCTCACACTAACAGTCTCTCACTCACATTCTCTCAAACTAACAGTCTCTCACTCACATTCTCTCACACTAACAGTCTCTCACTCACATTCTCTCAAACTAACAGTCTCTCACTCACATTCTCTCACACTAACAGTCTCTCACTCACATTCTCTCACACTAAGAGTCTCTCACACTAACATTCTCTCACTCTAACAGTCTCTCACACTAACAGTCTCTCACACTAAAATTCTCTCACACTAACAGTCTCTCACACTAACAGTCTCTCACACTAACAATCTTTCACACTAACATTCTCTCACTCTAACAGTCTCTCACACTAACAATCTCTCAAACTAACATTCTGTCACACTAACAATCTCTCACACTAACAGTCTCTCACTCACATTCTCTCACATTCTCTCACTTTCAGCTGCCTACGTGCCTCAGCAGCTGAGTGTGACGGTGGACAGAGGTCAGGACGTCAGCATCACCTTCATGAAGGTTGACAGTCAGTATGTACGATGGCAGAAGGAATCTGTCAGTACTTCAGGCTGGACAACCTCAGTACTGTCGTCTACCTGGCAGTTGACCATCATGGCTTCTCAACTCTCTGGTTCTGGATTCTACTCTATCATCAGTCTGTACACAGATATTTACCAGCTAGAGAGAAGAGACTTTGGAACTTTCGTTGTCCTAATTAGAGGTAAGGATCGTCTAAACAAACATCAAACACACGAGAGGTTATGTTTGTCTGGAGACGTAATTAGGCATCAAAATATTTGAGTTTTTTTTTATGTTATAATTTAACTTGTCCTCTGAATGTGACGTTTTTACACACATTACAACATTAAAACTTAAATATTTGTTATTATACGTCAGGTTAATGTAATTAACTATAAACCATAAATTATCAGTCATTAGTTAACCTTTCGTAGAAAATCAATATGTCCGGAGTTGTATCCTATACATCTCCCTTCTTGCCTCACCACCTTCTTGCTTCACCACCTTCTTGCCTCACCACCTTCTTGCCTCACCACCTTCTTGCTTCACCACCTTCTTGCCTCACCACCTTCTTGCCTCACCACCTTCTTGCTTCCCCACCTTCTTGCCTCACCACCTTCTTGCCTCACCACCTTCTTGCTTCACCACCTTCTTGCCTCACCACCTTCTTGCCTCACCACATTCTTGCTTCACCACCTTCTTGCCTCACCACCTTCTTGCTTCACCACCTTCTTGCCTCACCACCTTCTTGCTTCACCACCTTCTTGCCTCACCACCTTCTTGCCTCACCACCTTCTTGAATCACCACCTTCTTGCCTCACCCCTTTGCCTCACCACCTTCCTGCCTCACCACCTTCTTGCCTCACCACCTTCTTGCCTCACCACCTTCTTGCCTCACCACCTTCTTGCCTCACCACCTTCTTGCCTCACCACCTTCTTGCCTCACCACCTTCCTGCCTCACCACCTTCTTGCCTCACCACCTTCTTGCCTCACCACCTTCTTGCCTCACCACCTTCTTGCCTCACCACCTTCTTGAATCACCACCTTCTTGAATCACCACCTTCTTGCTTCACCACTTTGCCTCACCACCTTCCTGCCTCACCACCTTCTTGCCTCACCACCTTCTTGCCTCATCACCTTCTTGCCTCACCACCTTCTTGAATCACCACCTTCTTGAATCACCACCTTCTTGCTTCACCACTTTGTCTCACCACCTTCCTGCCTCACCACCTTCTTGCCTCATCACCTTCTTGCCTCACCACCTTCTTGCCTCACCACCTTCTTGCCTCACCACCTTCTTGCCTCACCACCTTCTTGCCTCACCACCTTATTGCCTCACCACCTTCTTGCCTCACCACCTTCCTGCCTCACCACCTTCTTGCCCTCACCACCTTCTTGCCTCACCACCTTCTTGCCTCACCACCTTCTTGCCTCACCACCTTCTTGCCTCACCACCTTCCTGCCTCACCACCTTCTTGCCTCACCACCTTCTTGCCTCACCACCTTCTTGAATCACCACCTTCTTGAATCACCACCTTCTTGCTTCACCACTTTGCCTCACCACCTTCCTGCCTCACCACCTTCTTGCCTCACCACCTTCTTGTCTCACCACCTTCTTGCCTCACCACCTTCTTGAATCACCACCTTCTTGAATCACCACCTTCTTGCCTCACCACCTTCTTGTCTCACCACCTTCTTGCCTCACCACCTTCCTGCCTCACCACCTTCTTGCCTCACCACCTTCTTGTCTCACCACCTTCTTCCTGCCCTCCATCACTATATTCTAATCTCATCCTATCTTATCTCTTTGCTCTTCATCCTTTCTCCTTTCATTCCTTCATCTCCAACAGCAACAGTCACTCTCCCTACACTGTCATCCTCCAGTTATTTCTCATTCCTTGTCATCTCTCAGTTACTTCTCTATACTGTCATTCCTTTCTAGTTATTTCTCTATTTCCATTGTTCATCTCTTCTAGTTACTTCTCATATACATGTCATCTCTCTTAGTATTGTCTTCTCATACACTGTCATCCTTCAGTACTTCTCATATACTTGTCATTCCTCAGTCACTTTCTATCTTGTCATTCTTCTAGTATTCTTTCTCATACACTGTTTCAGTCTTCTTATGTTGTCACTTTCCTATAACATTGTTCTAATCTCGTCTCTCCATACACTTCATCTTTATCATCTTGTTATCCTTCTAGTTACTTCATAACTTTGTCTTCTCTCCTAGTTACTTCTATACTGTTATCTCTCTAGTTACTTCTATACACTGTTATCCTCAGTACTCTCTCTATATGTCATCCCTTCAGTTATTCTCATACTTGTTATATCTCTCAGTTACTTTTATATGTCATCTCTCTAGTCACTTCTATACATTGTCATTCTCTTCTAGTACTTCTTACTTATATGTCATCTCAGTCTCTCATCATGTTATCTTCAGTACTTCTATATGTATCCTCAGTCACTCTATACATGTTATCTCTCAGTCACTTCTATATGTATCCTTCAGTTCACTTCATACTGTATCTCTAGTTACTTCATCTTCATTAGTTACTTTCTATACTGTCATCATCTTCTACTGTTATCTTCATAACTGTCATCTCTTCAGTTACTTCCTATACTGTCATCTCTAGTCACTTCTATAACTGTATCTCTCAGTTACTTTCATACTGTATCTCTCAGTTACTTCCTAATGTATCTCAGTACTTCTCTATACTGTATTCTCAGTACTTATATTGTATCTCTTCAGTTACTTCATATGTCATCTCTAGTCTTATTCTTCTAGTTACTCTATACACTGTCATCCTCCAGTCACTCTCCATACACTGTCATCCTTCAGTCACTCTTATAACTGTATCTCTCAGTTACTTCATACACTGTCATCCTTCAGTTACTTAATTGTCATCCTAGTACTTTACATGTCATCTCTAGTACTTCCATAATGTATCTCTCAGTTACTTCATACATGTATCTTAGTTACTTCACATCTGTCATCTCAGTACTATCATGTATCTCTAGTACTAACTGTCATCTTAGTACTCTATAACGTCATCATCAGTGACTAAACAGTATCATCTGCAAGTCATTCATCAACTGTATCTTCAGTCACTTGATACATGTCATCATACATCTAGTTACTTCATATACTAGTATCATCCCAGGTATTAAACTGTATCCTCAGCCTACTGTCAGACTATACCAATCTCAGTGGAAAACTAGGACATCAACAGTGGAAAAGCAGGTACATCAACAGTGGAAAAACAGGTACATCAACAGTGGAGAAACAGTACATCAACAGTGGAAAAACAGGTACATCAACAGTGGAGAAACAGTACATCAACAGTGGAGAAACAGGTACATCAACAGTGGAGAAACAGTACATCAACAGTGGAGAAACAGTACATCACAGGGACAGTACATCAACAGTGAGAAAACAGTACATCAACAGTGGAGAAACAGTACATCACATGGAAAACGTCATCCCGTGGAGAACAGTACATCAACAGTGGGAACAGTACATCAATCAGTGAGAAAGTAATCACAGTGTACTCAAACTTCAGCTGAGTGGAATGAACACATTGACTCCAACCTGAGGGACTGATTACCTCAACCTTCAGCCTGAGGGACTGATTACCTAAACCTTCAGCCTGAGGGACTGATTACCTCAACCTTCGGCCTTAAGGACTGATTACCTCAAACTTCAGCCTGAGGGACTGATTATCTCAAACTTCAGCCTGAGGGACTGATTACCTCAAACTTCAGCCTGAGGGACTGATTACCTCAATCTTCAGCCTGAGGGACTGATTACCTCAAACTTCAGCCTGAGGGACTGATTACCTCAAACTTCAGGCTGAGGGACTGATTATTTCAAACTTCAGCCTGAGGGACTGATTATCTCAAACTTCAGCCTGAGGGACTAATTACCTCAAACTTCAGGCTGAGGGACTGATTATCTCAAACTTCAGCCTGAGTGACTGATTATCTCAAACTTCAGGCTGAAGGACTGATTACCTCAAACTTCAGCCTGAGGGACTGATTACTTCAAACTTCAGCCTGAGGGACTGATTATCTCAAACTTCAGGCTGAGTGACTGATTATCTCAAACTTCAGGCTGAGTGACTGATTACCTCAAACTTCAGCCTGTGGGACTGATTATGTCAAACTTCAGCCTGAGGGACTGATTACCTCAAACTTCAGGCTGAGGGATTGATTACCTCAAACTTCAGGCTGAGTGACTAATTACCTCAAACTTCAGGCTGAGGGACTGATTACCTCAAACTTCAGGCTGAGGGATTGATTACCTCAAACTTCAGGCTGAGGGACTGATTACCTCAAACTTCGGCCTGAGTGACTGATTACCTCAAACTTCAGGCTGAGGGACTGATTACCTCAAACTTCAGCCAGAGGGACTGATTACCTCAAACTTCAGCCTGAGGGACTGATTACCTCAAACTTCAGCCTGAAAGACTGATTATCTCAAACTTCAGGATGAGGGACTGATTACCTCAAACTTCAGGCTAAGGGACTGATTACCTCAAACTTCAGCCTGAGGGATTGATTACCTCAAACTTCAGCCTGAGGGACTGATTACCTCAAACTTCAACCTGAGGGACTGATTATCTCAAACTTCAGGCTGAGGGACTGATTACCTCGAACTTCAGGCTGAGGGACTGATTACCTCAAACTTCAGGCTGAGGGATTGATTACCTCAAACTTCAGCCTGAGGGACTGATTACCTCAAACTTCAGCCTGAGGGACTGATTACCTCAAACTTCAGGCTGAGGGACTGATTACCTCAAACTTCAGGCTAAGGGACTGATTACCTCAAACTTCAGGCTGAGGGACTGATTACCTCAAATTTCAGTCTGAGGGACTGATTACCTCAAACTTCAGCCTGAGGGACTGATTACCTCAAACTTCAGCCTGAGGGACTGATTACCTCAAACTTCAGGCTGAGGGACTGATTACCTCAAACTTCAGCCGGAGGGACTGATTACCTCAAACTTCAGCCTGAGGGACTGATTACCTCAAACTTCAGGCTGAGGGACTAATTACATCAAACTTCAGGCTGAGGGACTAATTACCTCAAACTTCAGGCTGAGGGACTGATTACCTCAAACTTCAGGCTGAGGGACTGGTTACCTCAAACTTCAGGCTGAGGGACTGATTACCTCAAACTTCAGCCTGAGGACTGATTATCTCAAACTTCCCCTCATCTTCACACTTCCGGACTGAAGAAGCCACTGGATGGCAAAGTGCCTCCACATTAAATATTCCCAAATGTTTCACAAATGTCTCATTATTCAACTTGTCAGTTTTCTAAACCATTTACAAGACTCACCAATGTAACTGTTACATATATGACTGTTACAGACTGTCCAGAGGGTTACTACGGAAGTGACTGCAGTGACAAGTGTTACTGTCAGTTTGGTGGTGACTGTCACCCACAGACTGGCGAGTGTGTCTGTCCTCCATACCTGACTGGAAACCAGTGTCAGAGAGGTAAGTACATTTCACACATATTAACACATATGTACTTCCTTGTGTATTTCATATATAACTCACATGTACCTTCCATGCATTTTTGTATGTACACAGGTATTTACTGTTGTAGCTTACATGTGCTATGCCTCCAGGGTGTAGCAACAAGCTGATGGGTCGTGAGTGTACTGTGTTCTTACCTGAGCCTCAGGGAAAGCAGGTGTGTCTCCCTCAGCCCCTGGGATGTCACTGTGTCCCTGGCTACACTGGTGACAACTGTGACACAGGTAATGACTATTGAAGCTCTTAGTATTATTACTTATACAATAATAATAATAATAATAACAATAATAATAATAATAATAATAATAATAATAATAATAATAATAATAATAATAATAATAATAATAATAATAATAATAATAATAATATTAATAATAATATTAATAAAAATAATAATAATAATAATAATAATAATAATAATAATAATAAAAACAATTGTAACCATTACCACAGAGTGTGGCACTGGGTACTGGGGTCTCGGGTGCCAGCAGACCTGCAGGAGCGGGTGCCAGGTCGACTGTGACAAACAGACAGGAGAGTGTCCACGAGGCCAACACAACCCAGACTGTAACTCAGGTATATACCAGTTAGTGAAGTTACGTCACCTGAGTGGCTAGTAGTTACGTCACCTGAGTGGCTAGTTTGTCGTACACCGCTCGCAGTTCATCCTGTGAGTGGTGGCACAGGTCAGGATAACAGAGGTCACAGTGAGTGTGCCAGACTCCACTGGTCAC
Source organism: Cherax destructor (assembly GCA_009830355.1). Taxonomy (NCBI): domain Eukaryota; kingdom Metazoa; phylum Arthropoda; class Malacostraca; order Decapoda; family Parastacidae; genus Cherax; species Cherax destructor. The sequence goes on from WNWK01001713.1 coordinate 241,280, forward strand.
TGCTACATTGCTAGAAAGAAATATTAATCCTTTCATATTTTACAATTACTTAACGTAGTTGTTGTACACAGTACAGTAAAGACTACAATCTCCAAAACAATATATTTTTACCAATACAAAAACATTGGTCATAACTGTATTGCAATTTCCTCTTAGTCGGTGCAAAATGTGGATACAGCTTCAAGATTTCAGATATCTTATCAATAACAAGGAGGTTTTTTGTTATATCCTACAAGGTTTGCATGGAGGTGTCTCTGAAAGGTTGGATGTTTGGACACTTAAGATGTAATGTTCTATTGTATGACCCTGTCTCTGTCCACACACTTTGCATTTTGTCATCTTTATACAAACCGTACTGCCAGAGATACTTATAACCTAGCCTTAGTCTAGTAGTAACAACAGTACTGCCAGAGATACTTATAACCTAGCCTTAGTCTAGTAGTAACAACAGTACTGCCAGAGATACTTATAACCTAGCCTTAGTCTAGTAGTAACAACAGTACTGCCAGAGATACTTATAACCTAGCCTTAGTCTAGTAGTAACAACAGTACTGCCAGAGATACTTATAACCTAGTCTTAGTCTAGTAGTAACAACAGTACTGTCAGAGATACTTATAACCTAGTCTTAGTCTAGTAGTAACAACAGTACTGTCAGAGATACTTATAACCTAGCCTTAGTCTAGTAGTAACAACAGTACTGCCAGAGATACTTATAACCTAGTCTTAGTCTAGTAGTAACAACAGTACTGTCAGAGATACTTATAACCTAGTCTTAGTCTAGTAGTAACAACAGTACTGTCAGAGATACTTATAACCTAGCCTTAGTCTAGTAGTAACAACAGTACTGCCAGAGATACTTATAACCTAGCCTTAGTCTAGTAGTAACAACAGTACTGCCAGAGATACTTATAACCTAGTCTTAGTCTAGTAGTAACAACAGTACTGCCAGAGATACTTATAACCTAGTCTTAGTCTAGTAGTAACAACAGTACTGCCAGAGATACTTATAACCTAGTCTTAGTCTAGTAGTAACAACAGTACTGTCAGAGATACTTATAACCTAGCCTTAGTCTAGTAGTAACAACAGTACTGCCAGAGATACTTATAACCTAGCCTTAGTCTAGTAGTAACAACAGTACTGCCAGAGATACTTATAACCTAGTCTTAGTCTAGTATTAACAACAGTACTGTCAGAGATACTTATAACCTAGTCTTAGTCTAGCAGTAACAACAGTACTGTCAGAAACACAGACACTTATAACCTAGTCTTAGTCTAGTAGTAACAACAGTACTGTCAGAAACACAGACACTTATAACCTAGTCTTAGTCTAGTATTAACAACAGTACTGTCAGAGATACTTATAACCTAGTATTAGTCTAGTAGTAACAACAGTACTGTCAGAGATACTTATAACCTAGTCTTAGTCTAGCAGTAACAACAGTACTGTCAGAAACACAGACACTTATAACCTAGTCTTAGTCTAGCAGTAACAACAGTACTGCCAGGGATACGTATAACCTAGTCTTAGTCTAGCAGTAACAACAGTACTGTCAGAGATACTTATAACCTAGTCTTAGTCTAGCAGTAACAACAGTACTGTCAGAAACACAGACACTTATAACCTAGTCTTAGTCTAGTATTAACAACAGTACTGTCAGAGATACTTATAACCTAGTATTAGTCTAGTAGTAACAACAGTACTGCCAGAGACACTTATAACCTAGTCTTAGTCTAGCAGTAACAACAGTACTGTCAGAAACACAGACACTTATAACCTAGTCTTAGTCTAGCAGTAACAACAGTACTGCCAGGGATGCGTATAACCTAGTCTTAGTCTAGTAGTAACAACAGTACTGCCAGGGATGCGTATAACCTAGTCTTAGTCTAGCAGTAACAACAGTACTGCCAGGGATGCGTATAACCTAGTCTTAGTCTAGCAGTAACAACAGTACTGCCAGGGATGCGTATAACCTAGTCTTAGTCTAGTAGTAACAACAGTACTGCCAGGATGCGTATAACCTAGTCTTAGTCTAGCAGTAACAACAGTACTGCCAGGGATGCGTATAACCTAGTCTTAGTCTAGTAGTAACAACAGTACTGCCAGGGATGCGTATAACCTAGTCTTAGTCTAGCAGTAACAACAGTACTGCCAGGGATGCGTATAACCTAGTCTTAGTCTAGCAGTAACAACAGTACTGCCAGAGACACTTATAACCTAGTCTTAGTCTAGCAGTAACAACAGTACTGTCAGAAACACAGACACTTATAACCTAGTCTTAGTCTAGCAGTAACAACAGTACTGCCAGGGATACGTATAACCTAGTCTTAGTCTAGTAGTAACAACAGTACTGTCAGAAACACAGACACTTATAACCTAGTCTTAGTCTAGCAGTAACAACAGTACTGCCAGGGATACGTATAACCTAGTCTTAGTCTAGTAGTAACAACAGTACTGCCAGAGAAACTTATAACCTAGTCTTAGTCTAGCAGTAACAACAGTACTGCCAGAGATACTTATAACCTAGTCTTAGTCTAGCAGTAACAACAGTGCTGTCAGAGACACTTATAACCTAGTCTTAGTCTAGCAGTAACAACATCTTGTAGTCTACTGACCTTGTTAGTTTCTCCATAGCTAAGTTTAACTCGATACATTGCATTATAATGGGTAATGGATCTTGTAGTTGGTGTCTCTACTGTTCTATTTTCCTCAAGCTAGTTTGTTAGTTCCTTTCTGACAATGTTGAGTATAACTTTGTTTTATAAAACAAAGTTATACTCAACGTTCTCTTTATTTAATGCTTGTTTACCTAATTCATTAACTTTGCCATGATCCTGGAGGCTTACCTGGAGTATATCTGGAGAGGGTTTCGGGGGTCAACGCCCCCGCTGCCCGGTCTGAGACCAGGCTTCGTGGTGGATCAGGGTCTGATCAACCAGGCTGTTACTGCTGGCAGCACGTAAACCAACGTACGAACCACAGCCCAGCTGGTCAGGTACTTACTTTAGTTGCCTGTCCAGTGCCTTCTTGAAGACAACCAGGGGTCTATTGGTAATCCCCCTTATGTATGCTTGGATGCAGTTGAACAGTCTTGGGCCCCTGACACTTATTGTGTCGTCTTCTAGCATCCTCGTGGGGCCCTTCTTTTCACTGGAAGATGTGAGAGGGAATCCACAAAAACTTCACTGTGATCCTTTTCTCAATAATTTTGTGTATATCTGTGCCTAGCATCAAGCACCAGAAGGTACATTCAGGTCTCGGGTTACTTAGAGCAAGAAATGAGGACTCAGGTACAATTATAGTGTGTGAGGCTGTAGTTACCACAACCTTGAGAACAACAAGTGTATGGATCTTGTTGAGCTCCAGCACTTGGATCAGTGTTGAGCTCCAGCACTTGGGTCAGTGTTGAGCTCCAGCACCTGGGTCAGTGTTGAGCTCCAGCACTTGGGTCAGTGTTGAGCTCCAGCACTTGGGTCAGTGTTGAGCTCCAGCACTTGGATCAGTGTTGAGCTCCAGCACTTGGGTCAGTGTTGAGCTCCAGCACTTGGGTCAGTGTTGAGCTCCAGCACCTGGGTCAGTGTTGAGCTCCAGCACCTGGGTCAGTGTTGAGCTCCAGCACTTGGGTCAGTGTTGAGCTCCAGCACTTGGGTCAGTGTTGAGCTCCAGCACTTGGGTCAGTGTTGAGCTCCAGCACCTGGGTCAGTGTTGAGCTCCAGCACTTGGGTCAGTGTTGAGCTCCAGCACCTGGGTCAGTGTTGAGCTCCAGCACTTGGGTCAGTGTTGAGCTCCAGCACCTGGGTCAGTGTTGAGCTCCAGCACCTGGGTCAGTGTTGAGCTCCAGCACCTGTGTCAGTGTTGAGCTCCAGCACTTGGGTCAGTGTTGAGCTCCAGCACCTGGGTCAGTGTTGAGCTCCAGCACCTGTGTCAGTGTTGAGCTCCAGCACTTGGGTCAGTGTTGAGCTCCAGCACTTGGGTCAGTGTTGAGCTCCAGCACCTGGGTCAGTGTTGAGCTCCAGCACCTGGGTCAGTGTTGAGCTCCAGCACCTGGGTCAGTGTTGAGCTCCAGCACCTGTGTCAGTGTTGAGCTCCAGCACTTGGGTCAGTGTTGAGCTCCAGCACCTGGGTTAGTGTTGAGCTCCAGCACCTGGGTCAGTGTTGAGCTCCATCACCAGGGTCAGTGTTGAGCTCCAGCACCTGGGTCAGTGTTGAGCTCCAGCACCTGGGTCAGTGTTGAGCTCCAGCACCTGGGTCAGTGCCGAGCTACAGTTCCTGTGCCTGCCTCTTAATCCTCAGTTGATCTGGAGAGATCTTAAATCATTATGACTCTGTCTTGAAGTTTATTCTGTCTGGTTTAAAGTACCATAGTTTTTACCACTATATTATTTCCAATTATCTAGAATATAAACAATTATCTAGAATATAAACAATTATCTAGATTATAAACAATTATCTAAATTATAAACAATTATCTAGAATATAAACAATTATCTAGATTATAAACAATTATCTAGATTATAAACAATTATCTAGAATATAAAAAATTATCTAGATTATAAACAATTATCTAGATTATAAACAATTATCTAGATTATAAAAAATTATCTAGATTATAAACAATTATCTAGATTATAAACAATTATCTAGAATATAAACAATTATCTAGATTATAAACAATTATCTAGATTATAAACAATTATCTAGATTATAAACAATTATCTAGAATATAAACAATTATGTAGAATATAAACAATTATCTAGATTATAAACAATTATCTAGATTATAAACAATTATCTAGAATATAAACCATTATCTAGATTATAAACAATTATCTAGAATATAAACCATTATCTAGATTATAAACAATTATCTAGATTATAAACAATTATCTAGAATATAAACAATTATCTAGAATATAAACAATTATCTAGATTATAAACAATTATCTAGATTATAAACAATTATCTAGATTATAAACAATTATCTAGATTATAAACAATTATCTAGATTATAAACAATTATCTAGATTATAAACAATTATCTAGAATATAAACAATTATCTAGATTATAAACAATTATCTAGATTATAAACAATTATCTAGATTATAAACAATTATCTAGATTATAAACAATTATCTAGAATATAAACAATTATCTAGATTATAAACAATTATCTAGATTATAAACAATTATCTAGAATATAAACCATTATCTAGATTATAAACAATTATCTAGAATATAAACAATTATCTAGATTATAAACAATTATCTAGATTATAAACAATTATCTAGAATATAAACAATTATCTAGAATAGAAACAATTATCTAGATTATAAACAATTATCTAGATTATTTCCAATTATCTAGATTATAAACAATTATCTAGACTATAAACAATTATCTAGATTATAAACAATTATCTAGAATATAAACAATTAACTAGATTATAAACAATTATCTAGAATATAAACAATTATCTACCAAGGGTTAGCTAAGTCCCACCTTCAGATCCAGTCATATTCTAAACCCGTCTCTTCCTTTTTCTAGGAGCTATGTAATAAAGGGATGTCAGGAATTACTTCTTCAGTCTCAGTGTTGAAGGGAAGTGGAAGTGAAGGTGAAGTTCATACACAGTTTCAGGAGCAGGAATTAATTATAATAATGTTGTGTCTCCACAGCTCCAGCAACAGTTACTGACGTTACCATCGCTGACATAAAGTCTGACAGTGTGTTGCTGACCTGGACGGTGAGTCACAGACACCGAATGTGAGTAAATGAAAGAGAGAGCGAGAGTTAGAGAGACGTAGTGAGAGAGACAGAGTAAGAGAGAGAGAGAGATAATAATTATGTTCTCTCGTACTGAGTATAAAGTTGTGGATATGTAGTAATAAGATGAGTGAGACATGACAGTGTGTGATGAGTGAGACATGACAGTGTGTGATGAGTGAGACATGACAGTGTGATGAGTGAGACATGACAGTGTGATGAGTGAGACATGACAGTGTGTGATGAGTGATACATGACAGTGTGTGATGAGTGAGACATGACAGTGTGTGATGAGTGATACATGACAGTGTGTGATGAGTGAGACATGACACTAGATGACAAGGACAGTAATAGGTATAGTGGAAAAACAGAGATGAGCAGGAAGGGTAAAGAGAAAGGAGGGTCTCTAAATATATATTACACCAATAGTCGTAGTGCTAGGAATAAGATGGACGAGTTGAGATTAGTTGCAAGTACGGGTAATATTGATGTTTTTGCATTAACTGAGACATGGTTTAATATGAAAAATCGGGACTTGCCTGCCGAATGTCACATTCAGGGTTTTAAATTGTTCCAAGTAGACAGAAGTATCGGGAAAGGGGGTGGGGTGGCACTCTATGTCCGTGATCATTTAAATTGTTGCATAAAAACGGGTATAAAGTCTGAATTAACACATACAGAGTCTGTCTGGATAGAATTTTCAGAGGGGTGTGAAAAATTGATTTTAGGCGTGATTTACCGTCCTCCAAACTTAGATAGGGAACAAGGGAGACTACTTTGGGAGGAAATTGTTAAGGCCACAAGACACGATAACGTAGTAATTCTAGGGGACTTTAACTTTAGTCAGATTGATTGGAATTTCATGACAGGGAATTTAGAATCTAACGACTTTTTAGAAGTAGTTCAGGATTGCTTTTTGAAGCAGTTTGTAACAGAACCTACAAGGGAAAAAACCTACTTGACTTGGTTCTGGCAAGCAAGGAAACCCTTGTTAATAATTTAGAAATTACAGAGGAACTCGGCTCAAGCGACCACAAGTCAATTACCTTTAGCATTGAATGGATGTATGATAGTAGGGATAATTCAGTAATGGTCCCAGATTTTCGCTTAGCAGATTATAATGGACTTAGAGAACACTTATCAACTGTGGACTGGGGTGAAGAAGAGAGGTATCAATATGACAGTTTTCTTAACACTATACAGGCTGCCCAAAGAACATTTATCCCGTATAAAGAAATTAGATCAAGTAGAAATGACCCAAAATGGATGAATAATAGGCTCAAATATCTTTTAGGGCAGAAGAAAGGAATTTATAGGCGCATAAAAAGAGGTGAGGTCATCTTATAAATCAGTATACTGACATTAAGAGGGACGTTAAAAGGGAATAAGAAAATCTAAACGGGACTATGAAATTAAAGTTGCTAGGGATTCAAAACTAACCCAAAAAGTTTTTTCCAGGTTTATAGAACAAAAGTTAGGGATAAGATAGGTCCCCTTAAAAATAACTTTGGGCATCTTACTGACAAGGAGAATGATATGTGCTCTATTTTTAATAATTATTTTCTCTCGGTTTTCACACAGGAAGACATTAATAATATCCCAGTAATTAATTTTTACAGAGGCCCAGAAGAAGATAAATTATGTAATATCACAGTCACTAGCGAAATGATTATGAAACAGCTGGACCGACTGAAACAAAATAAATCGCCGGGTCCTGATGAGCTTTTGCAAGGGTTCTTAAGGAATGCAAAATGGAACTCTGTGAACCAATATCTAACATTTTTAATTTATCTCTTCAAACAGGTGTAGTGTCTGATATGTGGAAGATGGCTAATGTAATTCCTATTTTTAAAGCAGGGGACAAGTCACTACCGTCAAACTACCGCCCAATAAGCCTGACCTCAATTGTAGGCAAATTACTAGAGTCAATTATAGCTGATATTATTAGAAGCCATCTAGATAACCATAATTTGATTAATGATACCCAGCATGGATTCACGAGGGCCGTTCCTGCCTATCTAATTTATTAACCTTCTTCAGTAAAGCTTTTGAGGCTGTTGATCACGATAAAGAATTCGATATTGTTTATTTAGACTTTAGTAAGGCTTTTGATAGAGTACCGCACCAGAGACTGTTAAAGAAAGTGGCAGCTCATGGCATTGGGGAAAAGTGCTGTCATGGATCGAGTCATGGCTCACCAATAGGAAGCAGAGAGTGTGCATAAATGGGGTTAAATCCGAATGGGGACTTGTAACAAGTGGTGTTCCACAGGGATCAGTCTTAGGCCCATTGTTATTTATAATATATATCAATGACCTTGATGAGGGAATTACTAGTGATATGAGCAAATTCGCCGACGACACGAAGATAGGTAGGATAATTGATTCAAACATAGATGTCATAGAACTTCAGGAAGATTTAGACAAACTTAATTCGTGGTCAGAAAAGTGGCAGATGCAGTTCAATGTAGATAAATGCAAGGTTCTGAAGCTCGGGAGTGTCCATAACCCAAGCACTTATAAGTTAAATAACGTAGAACTTAGCCATACAGATTGCGAGAAGGACTTGGGGGTGATGGTAAGCAGCAACCTTAAACCTAGACAGCAATGCCTAAGCGTACGTAATAAGGCAAATAGATTACTGGATTTATATCAAGAAGTGTTAGCAACAGAAGTCCAGAGGTTATATTACAGCTTTATACATCATTAGTAAGGCCTCACCTAGATTACGCAGCTCAGTTCTGGTCTCCATATTACAGAATGGACATAAATTCGTTAGAAAACATTCAGCGTAGAATGACTAAATTAATACATAGCATTAGAAATCTTCCTTACGAAGAAAGATTGAAGACCCTAAAATTACATTCACTTGTAAGACGTAGAATGAGGGGAGACATGATCGAGGTATACAAGTGGAAAATGGGTATTAACAAAGGGGATATAAATAAGGTCTTGAGGATATCTCTCCAAGAGAGAACCCGCAATAATGGATTCAAGTTAGATAAGTTTAGATTTAGAAAGGATATAGGAAAGTATTGGTTTGGAAATAGGGTAGTTGATGAGTGGAACAGTCTGCCTAGTAGGGTTATTGAAGCTAGGACCTTGGGTAGTTTCAAATTTAGGTTGGATAAATTCATGAGTGAGAGGGGTTGGATTTGAGTGGGACTCGCGCATGAGTGGGTAGAATTGTCAGAGCTTGTTTCTTGGGTGGCTTTGAAAGTTGGGTTGAGCAAATGTTCTGTTAGTGGGATGGATTGTGAAGGACCTGCCTAGTATGGGCCAACAGGCCTGCTGCAGTGTTCCTCCTTTCTTATGTTCTTATGTTCTTATTTATTTCAAGAAGTATAAGCAACAGAAGTCCAAAAGTTATTTTACAGCTCTATACATCACTAGTGAGACCTCATTTGGATTATGCAGCTCAGTTTTGGTCTCCTTACTACAGGATGGATATAGATTCATTGGAGAACATACAAAGAAGAATGACTAAAATGATTTACACTATAAGAAATCTCCCGTATGAAGATAGACTTAGAGCGTTGAATCTCCACTCTCTGGAGAGACGTAGAATGAGGGGAGATATCATCGAGGTGTACAAGTGGATGATGGGCATAAACAAAGGAGATATTAATAAAATACTGAGGATATCGAACCAAGTAAGAACGAGAAATAACGGATTTAAATTGGATAAATTTAGATTTAGAAAGGACATAGGCAAGTACTGGTTTTCGAACAGAGTTGTAGATGCGTGGAACAATCTTCCGAGTACTGTGATAGAGGCTAGGACCTTGGGTGGCTTTAAAAAGAGATTGGACAAATATATGAGTGGGAGGGCTGGGTTTGATTTGTGTCGTGAGTACGGGAATAAATTTTTAGGTAGTGGTGGTTTTGATAAGGACCTGCCTTGTATGGGCCAGTAGGCCTTCTGCAGTGTTCCTCCATTCTTATGTTCTTATGTTCTTATGTTCTTATGTTCTTATGTTCCTTACGAAGAAAGATTGAAGACCCTAAAATTACATTCACTTGTAAGACGTAGAATGAGGGGAGACATGATCGAGGTATACAAGTGGAAAATGGGTATTAACAAAGGGGATATAAATAAGGTCTTGAGGATATCTCTCCAAGAGAGAACCCGCAATAATGGATTCAAGTTAGATAAGTTTAGATTTAGAAAGGATATAGGAAAGTATTGGTTTGGAAATAGGGTAGTTGATGAGTGGAACAGTCTGCCTAGTAGGGTTATTGAAGCTAGGACCTTGGGTAGTTTCAAATTTAGGTTGGATAAATTCATGAGTGAGAGGGGTTGGATTTGAGTGGGACTCGCGCATGAGTGGGTAGAATTGTCAAAGCTTATTTCTTGGGTAGCATTGAAAATTGGGTTGAGCAAATATTCTGTTAGTGGTACGGATTGTGATGGACCTGCCTAGTATGGGCCAACAGGCCTGCTGCAGTGTTCCTCCTTTCTTATGTTCTTATGTTCTTAGTTGATGAGTGGAACAGTCTGCCTAGTAGGGTTATTGAAGCTAGGACCTTGGGTAGTTTCAAATTTAGGTTGGATAAATTCATGAGTGAGAGGGGTTGGATTTGAGTGGGACTCGCACTTGAGTTAATAGAATCTTCAAAGCTTATTTCTTGGGTAGAATTGAAAATTAGGTTGGGCAATTATTCTGTTAGTGGGATGGATTGTGAAGGACCTGCCTAGTATGGGCCAACAGGCCTGCTGCAGTGTTCCTCCTTTCTTATGTTCTTATGATTGAGGTGTATAAATGGAAAACAGGAATAAATAAAGGGGATGTAAATAGCGTGCTAAAAATATCTTGTATTGACAGGACTCGCAGCAATGGCTTTAAGTTGGATAAATTCAGATTCAGGAAGGATATAGGAAAGCATTGGTTTGGTAATAGAGTTGTCGATGAGTGGAACAAACTCCCGAGTACAGTTATAGAGGCTAAAACGTTGTTTAGTTTTAAAAATAGGCTAGATAAATATATGAGTGGGTGCGGGTGGGTGTGAGTTGGACCTGACTAGTTTGTGCTACTAGGTCAGATGCCGTGCTCCTTCCGTAAGTGAATGTAACCTGACCTGGCTGGGTCGGGGCATTTGCTTAAGCCGGTGGGAGACTTGGACCTGCCTCGCATGGGCCAGTAGGCCTGCAGCAGTGTTCCTTCTTTCTTATGTTCTTATGTTCTTATGACAGTGTGTTGCTGACCTGGACGGTGAGTCACAGACACCGAATGTGAGTAAATGAAAGAGAGAGCGAGAGTTAGAGAGAGACGTAGTGAGACAGAGTAAGAAAGAGAGAGAGAGAGAGAGAGAGAGAGATAATAATTATGTTCTCTCGTACTGAGTATAAAGTTGTGGATATGTAGTAATAAGATGAGACATGACAGTGTGTGATGATTGAGACATGACAGTGTGTGATAAGTGAGACATGACAGTGTGTGATAAGTGAGACATGACAGTGTGTGATGATTGAGACATGACAATGTGTGATAAGTGAGACATAACAGTGTGTGATGAGTGAGACATGACAGTGTGTGATGATTGAGACATGACAGTGTGTTGCTGACCTGGACGGTGAGTCACAGAGAGCGAATGTGAGTAAAAGAGAGAGCGAGAGTTAGAGAGAGACGTAGTGAGAGAGACAGAGTAAGAGAGAGATAATAATTATGTTCTCTCGTACTGAGTATAATGTTGTGGATATGTAGTAATATGATGAGTGAGACATGACAGTGTGTGATGAGTGAGACATGACAGTGTGTTATGAGTGAGACATGACAGTGTGTTATGAGTGAGACATGACAGTGTGTTATGAGTGAGACATGACAGTGTGTTATGAGTGAGACATGACAGTGTGTTATGAGTGAGACATGGCAGTGTGTGATGAGTGAGACATGCCAGTGTGTGATGAGTGAGACATGCCAGTGTGTTATGAGTGAGACATGACAGTGTGTTATGAGTGAGACATGACAGTGTGATAGTGAGACATGACAGTGTGTTATGAGTGAGACATGACAGTGTGTTATGAGTGAGACATGACAGTGTGTTATGAGTGAGACATGACAGTGTGTGATGAGTGAGACATGACAGTGTGATGAGTGAGACATGACAGTGTGTTATGAGTGAGACATGACAGTGTGTTATGAGTGAGACATGACAGTGTGTTATGAGTGAGACATGACAGTGTGTTATGAGGAGACATGACAGTGTGTTATGAGTGAGACATGACAGTGTGTGATGAGTGAGACATGACAGTGTGATGAGTGAGACATGACAGTGTGTTATGAGTGAGACATAAGAACATAAGAAAGGAGGAACACTGCAGCAGGCCTGTTGGCCCATACTAGGCAAGTCCTTCACAATCCGTCCCACTAACAGAATGTTTGCTCAACCCAATTTTCAATGCTACCCAAGAAATAAGCTTTGACAATTCTACCCACTCATGAGCGAGTCCCACTCAAATCCATCCCCTCTCACTCATGAATTTATCCAACCTAAATTTGAAACTACCCAAGGTCCTAGCTTCAAAACCCTACTAGGCAGACTGTTCCACTCATCAACTACCCTATTTCCAAACCAATACTTTCCTATATCCTTTCTAAATCTAAACTTATCACATAAGAACATAAGAACATAAGAAAGGAGGAACACTGCAGCAGGCCTGTTGGCCCATTCTAGGCAGGTCCTTCACATTCCATCCACCAACAGAATATTTGTTCAACCTAATTTTCAATGCTACCCAAAATAAGCTTTGATAATTTTATTTACTCATGTGCAATTCCCACTCAAATCCAACCCCTTTCACTCATGAATTTATCCAACCTAAATTTAAAACTACCCAAGGTCCTTGCTTCAATAACCCTACTAGGCAGACTGTTCCATTCATCAACTACCCTATTTCCAAACCAATACTTTCCTATATCCTTTCTAAATCTAAACTTATCTAACTTGAATCCATTATTGCGGGTTCTCTCTTGGAGAGATACCCTCAAGACCTTATTTATATCCCCTTTGTTAATACCCCTTTTCCACTTGTATACCTCGATCATGTCTCCCTCATTCTACGTCTTACAAGTGAATGTAATTTAAGGGTCTTCAATCTTTCTTCGTAAGGAAGATTTCTAATGCTATGTATTAATTTAGTCATTCTACGCTGAATGTTTTCTAACGAATTTATGTCCATTCTGTAATATGGAGACCAGAACTGAGCTGCGTAATCTAGGTGAGGCCTTACTAATGATGTATAAAGCTGTAATATAACGTCTGGACTTCTGTTGCTAACATCTTGATATAAATCCCAGTAATCTATTTGCCTTATTACGTACGCTTAGGCATTGCTGTCTTGGTTTAAGGTTGCTGCTACCATCACCCCCAAGTCCTTCTCGCAATCTGTATGGCTAAGTTCTACGTTATTTAACTTATAAGTGCTTGGGTTATGGACACTCCCGAGCTTTAGAACTTTGCATTTATCTACATTGAACTGCATCTGCCATTTTTCTGACCAGGAATTGAGTTTGTCTAAATCCTCCTGTAGTTCACTGACATCTACGTCTGAATCGATTATCCTACCTATCTTCGTGTCATCAGCGAATTTGCTCATATCACTAGAAATTCCCTCGTCAAGGTCATTTATATATATTATAAACAACAACGGGCCCAAAACCGATCCCTGAGGAACGCCACTTGTTACCTTTACCTTCTTCAGTAAAGCTTTTGACCTTCTTCAGTAAAGCTTTTCACCTTCTTCAGTAAAGCTTTTTACCTTCTTCAGTAAAGCTTTTGAGGCTGTTGATCACGATAAAGAATTCGATATTGTTTATTTAGACTTTAGTAAGGCTTTTGATAGAGTACCGCACCAGAGACTGTTAAAGAAAGTGGCAGCTCATGGCATTGGGGGAAAAGTGCTGTCATGGATCGAGTCATGGCTCACCAATAGGAAGCAGAGGTGTGCATAAATGGGGTTAAATCCGAATGGGGACTTGTAACAAGTGGTGTTCCACAGGGATCAGTCTTAGGCCCATTGTTATTTATAATATATATCAATGACCTTGATGAGGGAATTACTAGTGATATGAGCAAATTCGCCGACGACACGAAGATAGGTAGGATAATTGATTCAAACATAGATGTCATAGAACTTCAGGAAGATTTAGACAAACTTAATTCGTGGTCAGAAAAGTGGCAGATGCAGTTCAATGTAGATAAATGCAAGGTTCTGAAGCTCGGAGTGTCCATGACCCAAGCACTTATAAGTTAAATAACGTAGAACTTAGCCATACAGATTGCGAGAAGGACTTGGGGGGGATGGTAAGCAGCAACCTTAAACCAAGACAGCAATGCCTAAGCGTACGTAATAAGGCAAATAGATTACTGGGATTTATATCAGAAGTGTTAGCAACAGAAGTCCAGAGGTTATATTACAGCTTTATACATCATTAGTAAGGCCTCACCTAGATTACGCAGCTCAGTTCTGGTCTCCATATTACAGAATGGACATAAATTCGTTAGAAAACATTCAGCGTAGAATGACTAAATTAATACATAGCATTAGAAATCTTCCTTACGAAGAAAGATTGAAGACCCTAAATTACATTCACTTGTAAGACGTAGAATGAGGGAGACATGATCGAGGTATACAAGTGGAAAATGGGTATTAACAAAGGGGATATAAA
>WNWK01001714.1:0-65000 GCA_009830355.1 Cherax destructor
CAGTGTTGAGTGTGGTTCTCCCCCACCAGTGTTGAGTGTGGCTCCCGCACCAGTGTTGAGTGTGGTTCCCCTGCACCAGTGTTGAGGTGGTTCTACCAGTGTTAGTGTGTCTCCTACCCAGTGTTGAGTGGTTCTCCTGCACCAGTGAGTGTGGTTCTCCTCACCGTGTTGATGGTCTCCACGTGTTGGTGGTCCCGATGTTGAGTGTGGTTCTCCCTGCACCAGTGTTGAGTGGTTCTCCCTACAGTGTTGAGTGTGGTTCTCCCGCACCAGTGTTGAGTGTGGTTCTCCCTGCACCAGTGTTGAGTGTGGTTCTCCCTGCACCAGTGTTGAGTGTGGTTCTCCCTGCACCAGTGTTGAGTGTGGTTCTCCCTGTACCAGTGTTGAGTGTGGTTCTCCCTGTACCAGTGTTGAGTGGGGTTCTCCCTGCACCAGTGTTGAGTGTGGTTCTCCCTGCACCAGTGTTGAGTGTGGTTCTCCCTACACCAGTGTTGAGTGTGGTTCTCCCTACACCAGTGTTGAGTGTGGTTCTCCCTGCACCAGTGTTGAGTGTGGTTCTCCCTGCACCAGTGTTGAGTGTGGTTCTCCCTCACCAGTGTTGAGTGTGGTTCTCCCTACACCAGTGTTGAGTGTGGTTCTCCTGCCAGTGTTGAGTGTGGTTCTCCCTGCACCAGTGTTGAGTGTGGTTCTCCCTACAGTGTTGAGTGTGGTTCTCCCGCACCAGTGTTGAGTGTGGTTCTCCCTGCACCAGTGTTGAGTGTGGTTCTCCCTGCACCAGTGTTGAGTGTGGTTCTCCCTACAGTGTTGAGTGTGGTTCTCCGCACAGGTTGAGTGTGGTTCTCCTGCCCGTGTTGAGTGGTTCTCCTGCACCAGTGTTGAGTGTGGTTCTCCTGACCAGTGTTAGTGGTTCTCCTACCCAGTGTTGAGTGTGGTTCTCCTACCCAGTGTTGAGTGTGGTTCTCCTCACCAGTGTTAGTGTGGTTCTCCTGCCAGTGTTGAGTGTGGTTCTCCCTGCACCAGTGTTGAGTGTGGTTCTCCCTGCCAGTGTTGAGTGTGGTTCTCCTGACAGTGTTGGTGTGGTTCTCCTGCACCAGTGTTGAGTGTGGTTCTCCTGACCAGTGTTGAGTGTGGTCTCCTCCAGTGTTGAGTGTGGTTCTCCTGACCAGTGTTAGTGTGTTCTCCTGACCAGTGTTGAGTGTGGTTCTCCTGACCAGTGTTGAGTGTGGTTCTCCTACCAGTGTTGAGTGGTTCTCCTGACCAGTGTTGAGTGGGTTCTCCTGCACAGTGTTGAGTGTGGTTCTCCCTGTACCAGTGTTGAGTGTGGTTCTCCCTACACCAGTGTTGAGTGTGGTTCTCCCTGCACCAGTGTTGAGTGTGGTTCTCCCTGCACCAGTGTTGAGTGTGTTCTCCTCAGTGTTGAGTGTGGTTCTCCTCACCAGTGTTGAGTGTGTTCTCCTCACCAGTGTTAGTGTGGTTCTCCTGCACCAGTGTTGAGTGGTTCTCCTGACCAGTGTTGAGTGTGGTTCTCCCTGCACCAGTGTTGAGTGTGGTTCTCCCTGCACCAGTGTTGAGTGTGGTTCTCCCTGCACCAGTGTTGAGTGTGGTTCTCCCTGCACCAGTGTTGAGTGTGGTTCTCCCTGCACCAGTGTTGAGTGTGGCTCTCCCTGTAACAGTGTTGAGTGTGGTTCTCCCTGCACCAGTGTTGAGTGTGGTTCTCCCTGCACCAGTGTTGAGTGTGGTTCTCCCTCACAGTGTTGAGTGTGGTTCTCCCTACACCAGTGTTGAGTGTGGTTCTCCCTCCACCAGTGTTGAGTGTGGTTCTCCCTCCACCAGTGTTGAGTGTGGTTCTCCCTCCACCAGTGTTGAGTGTGGTTCTCCCTGCACCAGTGTTGAGTGTGGTTCTCCCTCCACCAGTGTTGAGTGTGGTTCTCCCTGTACCAGTGTTGAGTGTGGTTCTCCCTCAACAGTGTTGAGTATGGTTCTCCCTCACCAGTGTTGAGTGTGGTTTTCCCTGCAACAGTGTTGAGTGTGGTTCTCCCTGCACCAGTGTTGAGTGTGGTTCTCCCTACACCAGTGTTGAGTATGGTTCTCCCTCAACAGTGTTGAGCATGGTTCTTCCTCACCAGTGT
This sequence comes from Cherax destructor, assembly GCA_009830355.1. Classification (NCBI taxonomy): domain Eukaryota; kingdom Metazoa; phylum Arthropoda; class Malacostraca; order Decapoda; family Parastacidae; genus Cherax; species Cherax destructor. The sequence goes on from WNWK01001714.1 coordinate 2,130, forward strand.
TGAGTGTGGTTCTCCCTCACCAGTGTTGAGTATGGTTCTCCCTCACCATTGTTGAGTATGGTTCTCCCTCACCAGTGTTGAGTTGGTTCTCCCGCAACCAGTGTTGAGTATGGTTCTCCTAAACAGTGTTGAGTATGGTTCTCCTCACCAGTGTTGAGTTGGTTCTCCCTCAACATTGTTGAGTATGATTCTTCCTCAACAGTGTTGAGTGTGGTTCTCCCTCAACAGTGATGAGTATGGTTCTCCCTCAACAGTGTTGAGTATGGTTCTCCCTCAACAGTGTTGAGTATGGTTCTCCCTCAACAGTGTTGAGTATGGTTCTCCCTCACCAGTGTTGAGTATGGTTCTCCCTCAACAGTGTTGAGTATGGTTCTCCCTCACCAGTGTTGAGTATGGTTCTCCCGCACCAGTGTTGAGTGTGGTTCTCCCTCAACAGTGTTGAGTATGGTTCTCCCTCACTAGTGTTGAGTATGGTTCTCCCGCACCAGTGTTGAGTGTGGTTCTCCCTCAACATTGTTGAGTATGGTTCTTCCTCAACAGTGTTGAGTGTGGTTCTCCCTCAACAGTGATGAGTATGGTTCTCCCTCAACAGTGTTGAGTATGGTTCTCCCTCAACAGTGATGAGTATGGTTCTCCCTCAACAGTGATGAGTATGGTTCTCCCTCAACAGTGATGAGTATGGTTCTCCCTCACCAGTGTTGAGTATGGTTCTCCCTCAACAGTGTTGAGTATGGTTCTCCCTCAACAGTGTTGAGTATGGTTCTCCCTCAACAGTGATGAGTATGGTTCTCCCTCACCAGTGTTGAGTATGGTTCTCCCTCACCAGTGTTGAGTATGGTTCTCCCTCAACAGTGTTGAGTGTGGTTCTCCCTCAACAGTGATGATTATGGTTCTCCCTAAACAGTGATGAGTATGGTTCTCCCTCAACAGTGTTGAGTATGGTTCTCCCTCACCAGTGTTGGATGGTTCTCTCACCAGTGTTGAGTATGGTCTCCCTCACCAGTGTTGAGTATGGTTCTCCCTCACCAGTGTTGAGTATGGTTCTCCCTCACCAGTGTTGAGTATGGTTCTCCCTCACCAGTGTTGAGTATGGTTCTCCCTCACCAGTGTTGAGTATGGTTCTCCCTCACCAGTGTCAGCCAGCAGTCGTCAGCCATCCAAGTGTTCATCAGGTTTCCCTGATATATCTTGTTCATAATGGCTGTGTGTGGGTGAAATCGTTCAGTGTTCATTATTAACGTCACCGAGGTTTGGTGGGAACAAGTCAAGGTGAGAATGGAGGTAATGAATCTTGGGGAACATCCTACATCCCAGTAGATGATGTGCCGTCAATAGCTCTTCTACAATATTTGTGTAATCATCACGTGATCACTGAACAAGAATCCTGTGTAAGTGTTCTTGAATGTCACTCATACTCACAGCTCAGTGTCTTGGAGACTTTCCTTAACCTTTAGGTCTGTTGAAGATGCCTTCTTTCAGTCTGACTTCACTACCTTTGCGAACCATTTCCCTCAGAGAAACAAACCCTGCACCTTTGTCCAAAGCTTTAACGAAGTTTTTAATGATGGCGGAAGAATTAAGTCTTTGAATACACTAATGACCTGTGTTGAACGCTCTTTACACCTGCCTCATACGATTCTTGAGTTGCCCTGGGTAGGGGTCTCCCTAGAAAAGGTTAGAAGGAGGGGGTAAAGGAGGCTTTGTGTGCGAGGGGCTTGGACATCCAACAAGCGTGTGTGAGCTTTTTTAGATAGGAGTGGAGGCAAGTGGTGTTGGAGTGTGAGCAAGGTATCATTTATGAAGGGATTCAGGGAAAACCGGTTATCCGAACTTGAGTCCTGGAGGTGGGAAGTACAGTGTCTGCACTCTAAAGGAGGTGTGGGGATATTTGCTGTTTGGAGGGACAGCTGAACTGTAGTATCGGTGCGCCTCTGGGAAGACAAGTGGTGGAGTGAGTGATGGTGAAAGTGCTTCTTTTTCAGGTCACCTTACCACGGTGGGAGACTTTCCAACTGGTGTTAAACCTAATATCAATTACTTATATTAATAGGCAAAGCCTTGCAAGAGGCAAGACAGAATCATGCAAAAATAATAATAATAATATCTTTATTTATACAGTACTTACATGGTATACAGTCTAGCCTGACATCAGTGACAATAGGTTATAGAAAGTCGCTTGTTATGCTGGACATTTCGGGCAGATTAGGTCAGTGTCTGGATGGACTCACATCTATCGAGCTCAACACCCAGGTACCATTTTACTGAGGTGGAACATGACAACAGGTGTAAGTGAGAACACGCCCAATGTTTCTGCCCTGGAGCTGGGGAATTGAACCCAGGCACCTCGCCGTGTGAAGCGTGAAAAACTATTAGGCACTAGAGAAACAGATCACAATTAGTTGTCTAGTACGTGTAAGCTCTCTCGTGAGCATTGAGGAAGCGAAACAGAGAAAAAGATCATTAAATTATCTCTACGAGGTGCTTCCCTTGACATTACTGAACACATTTAAAACGATTTCTCTGATTACGTAAAAAAAAAAATAAAAAGCAGCTTTGTGACGTTGTAAATGTAGACGTTGAATGTTAGACTTGTTCAGTGTTCAACGCCTGGTTTACATAGGCCAAAAATAGTGACTAAACGAGACGCTGATTTTTTAAACGATTTCGTAACGTTGAAGAAATGGTTACTTTATTTTTTTTTGTAAAAGACGTGATGACTTTGTAAAAGCAGCAGCAACTATGTAAATGAAAAGCTTTCGTTTAAAAACCAACGTAAACAATTATATTCATCTTTGTAAATCAGTGACTTTTTTACACTATCAGAACACTTGGCTAACGAGGCGTTTACATTGTAAACAGCGTAACATCTTTATTTACGAGGCGTTCACTTCGTAAATAACCTGTCACCCTTGTTAACCAAGTTTTACAAATGTAAATGAATCGTTGATTTTGCAAATCACCTCGTGATTTCATGAGAGGATTTGACGCTGTCAACAATATGGCGATTTTGTAAACAAACGATGACGTTATAAAGAGGTTCATAATATTTTAAACCGGACAAGAGAGCAGTAAATTATTATATCATAATCTTGAGGGAAGCGTCAAAACCGTAGGGGGAAGGGTAGTTAGTTTAATATCTTTATTATGCTCCCCATACCCATCCTGTGGGCGGTAGTCAAAAGATTACAGAGGTACATAATTGGTCCAGGGACTGGGCCCCAAAGTTTTGATAGCTGAACAAGTTACAGCGGTAATGAACTAGATCTGGTCACAATTATGACCAAGTTTCAAAGGTAATGAGCTCCAGGTAGAGCTGATCACACTTATGACAAGTTACAAAGGTGATGAACTAGAGCTGGTCACAATCATGACAAGTTACAAAGGTAATGAGCTCCAGATAGAGCTGGTCACAATCATGACAGTTACAAAGGTAATGAATCATAAACACATCCATACATAGTTACAATCATGAACAAATTACAGAGTAATGAGGAATTAACAAATATTCTAGGGAATGCATCCATTGAAAAAAGTAACACGAGGGGGGAAGAATGAAGGGGTAGCTCCAATCCCTCGGATCAAGAGCCCGTCACCGGGCATGGTAGCGTTGTAAATAAGGTGTCAGTTTTACTTTTTACAATTTACAGCGTGGTGGTATTTACACGAGGCTATAAATGGAAATTGTAAATTGGTAAATTAAAGGGTAAAAGAAAATGTATACGTATTTGATTTTTAGCGGAGACTTTGTTATTTTTCTCGATATTTAATACTGTACTTACAAGTGTCTTTAATTCACAAGTTTCTTTACACGTATGTGTGAGTACTCACCTATTTGTGGTTGCAGGGGTCGATTCACAGCTCCTGGCCCCACCGCTTCGCTGGTCGCTACTAGGTTCACTCTCTCCCTGTTCCATGAGCTTTATCATACCTCTTCTTAAAGCTATGTATGGATCCTGCCTACACTACATCACTCTCCAGATTGTTCCAATTCCTGACAACTCTATGGCTGAAGAAATACTTCCTAACATCCCTGTGACTCATCTGAATCTTCAACTTCCAGTTGTGACACCTTGTTGCTGTGTCCCATCTCTGGAACATCCTGTCCCTGTCTACCTTGACAATTCCTCTCAGTATTTTATGTCGTTATCATGTCCCCTCTATTCTTCCTGTCTTTCAGTGTCGTCAGGTCGATTTTCCTTAACCACTCCTCGCAGGACATACTTAGCTCCGGGACTAGTCTTGTTGCAAACCTTTGTACTTTTTCTCATTTCTTGACGTGCTTGACCAGGTGTGGGTTCCATACTGGTGCTGCATACTCCAGTATGGGCCTGACGTACACGGTGTACAGAGTCTTGAACGATTCCTTACTGAGGTGTCGAAACGCTGTTCTTAGATTTGCCAGGCGCCCATATGTTGCATGGGCTGATGTGCACCTCAGGAGATGTGCTCGATCTTATACTCACTCCGAGGTTTGCAGTCTCTGGCCCCCTAGCCTGTAACTGTCTGCGGTCTTCAGGAGCCAGTTGCTGGACCAGGCTTGCAGCCTATCCAGATTCCTTTGTAGTTCTGCCTAATCCTCATCCGATTGAATTCTCATTAGCTCTACATCATCTGGAAAGGGGGACACTTCTGAATCAATCCCTTCCGTCGTGTCATTCACATATTCCAGAAACAGCACAGGTCCTAGGACTGACCCCTGTGGAACCCTGCTCGTCACAGGCGCCCACTCTGACACCTCGTCACGTACCATGACTCGTTGTTGCTTTCCTGTCAGGTATTGTCTGATCCATTGCAGTGCCTTTCCTGTTATACCTGCCTGATCCTCTAGTTTTTGTATTAATCTCTTGTGTGGAACTGTGTCAAACGCCTTCTTACAGTCCAAGAAAATGCAATCTACCCACCCCTCTCTCTTTCTCTCTTGTCTTACTGCCGTCACCTTGTAAAACTCAGTATGTTTGTGACACAGGATTTCCCTTCCCTGAAACCGTGCTGGTTGTCGTGTATTAGCTCATTCCTTTCTAGGTGCTACACCACTCTTCTGATAATCTTCTCCATGACTTTGCATACTATACATGTTAGTGACACTTGTCTATAGGTTAGTGCTGCGTGTCTGTCTCTTTTCTTAAAAATTGGGACTACATTTTCTGTCTTCCATACCTCAGGGAGCTGCTCTGTTTCGATAGATGTGTTGAAGTTTGTTGTTAGTGGTAGACAGAGCGCCTCTGCTCCCTCTCTCAGGACCCACTGAGAGATGGTATCCGGCCTCATCGCCTTTGAGGTACAATATCTGGTTCGCTTAGCAGCCTCTTCGCTGTGTGTGTATACTCACCTATTTGTACTCACCTGTTTGTGGTTGCAGGGGTCGAGACTCAGCTCCTGGCCCCGCCTCTTCACTGATCGCTACTAGGTCCTCTCTCTCTCTGCTCCATGAGCTTTATCATACCTCGTCTTAAAGCTATGTATGGTTCCTGCCTCCACTACATCACTTGCTAGACTATTCCACTTCCTGACAACTCTATTACTGAAGAAATACTTCCTAACATCCCTTTGACTCATGTGAGTCTTCAACTTCCAATTGTGACCCCTTGTTTCTGTGTCCCATCTCTGGAACATCCTGTCTCTGTCCACCTTATATATTCCTCGTCGTATTTTGTATGCTGTTATCATGTCTTCCCTAACCCTCCTGTCCTCCAGTGTCGTCAGGCCGATTTCCCTTAACCTTTCTTCGTAGGACTTTTCCTTAGCTCTGGAACTAGCCTTGTTGCAAACCTTTGCACTTTTTCTAATTTCTTGTGTGTGTGTGTGTGTGTCTGTGTGTGTCTTTCTTTTTCTGCCTCTGTCTTTGTCTGTCTGTCTGTCTGTCTGTCTGTCTCTCTCTCTCTCTCTCTCTCTCTCTCTCTCTCTCTCTCTCTCTCTCTCTCTCTCTCTCTCTCTCTCTATTACTTGTCTCACTCACTCGTATCTAGTTACCTCAAGTCAGTGGTGAGGGAAGGTTGTGTATATCTGTTCCACAGGTGTGTGGATCTGTTCCTCAGGTGTGTGGGTTTGTCCCACAGGTGTGTGGATCTGTCCCTCAGGTGTGTGGATTTGTCCCACAGGTGTATGGATCTGTCCCACAGAAGTGTGGATCTGTTCACAGGTGTGTGGATCTGTCCCACAGGTGTGTGGATCTGTGTCATAGGGTGATGGATGTGTCTCACAGGTGTGGATCTGTCCCACAGGTGTGTAGATATGTTCCACAGGTGTGTGGATTTGTCCCACAGGTGTGTGGATCTGTGTCATAGGTGTGGATGTGTCTCAGGTGTGGATCTGTCCCACAGGTGTGTGGATTTGTCCCACGGGTGTGTGGATTTGTCTCACAGGTGTGGATCTGTCCCACAGGTGTGTGGATTTGTCCCACAGGTGTGTGGATCTGTCCCACAGGTGTGTGGATCTGTCCCACAGGTGTGTGGATCTGTCCCACGGGTGTGTGGATCTGTCCCACAGGTGTGTGGATCTGTCCCACAGGTGTGTGGATCTGTCCCACAGGTGTGTGGATCTGTCCCACAGGTGTGTGGGTGTCTCGGGAATCTTGAGTGAAGTGTTTGTTTACCTGACTTTCTGGATAACCATCAAGGATGAGCACCTTGTTTTAACAGCAGAGTTAATATTTGTAAACGAGGAAGAGGAGGAGAAGGAGAAGGTTCTAATTCTCAGCCAGGATAACTAAGATAAGTGTAGCAAGGAATACAAAGTGAATGGTGGTAAGGAGAGAAAGCATGCAGACAGTAATGGAAGTCAAGTGGTTAAAAAAAAAAAAAACAGACGAAGGATGATGAAAATGAAGAAAGATGAAGAATAAGGAACTTGTACAACACCTGGATAATTATTATGAAAACGTTCGGCAACCAGTGGCATTTTTTTCTGTTCAATAGAGAGATGTTGCGGAGACAGTGAGAGATGTTGCGGAGACAGTGAGAGATGTTGCGGAGACAGTGAGAGATGTTGCGGAGACAGTGAGTGATGTTGCGGAGACAGTGAGAGATGTTGCGGAGACAGTGAGAGATGTGGTGGTCCAACCCTCGTCTGTCACTGTTTCCAGAACATCTCTCTGTTATATGTAAAAATCCACTGGTTGCGGAAACGTCTTTGTAATGAAGATACGCAGGTGTTGCACATGTGTAATGAAGATACCCAGGTGTTGCACATGTGTCTATTGTAATGAAGATACCCAGGTGTTGCACATGTGTCTATTGTAATGAAGATACCCAGGTGTTGCACATGTGTCTATTGTAATGAAGTTACCCAGGTGTTGTACATGTGTCTATTGTAATGAAGTTACCCAGGTGTTGTACATGTGTCTATTGTAATGAAGTTACCCAGGTGTTGTACATGTGTCTATTGTAATGAAGTTACCCAGGTGTTGTACATGTGTCTATTGTAATGAAGATACCCAGGTGTTGTACATGTGTCTATTGTAATGAAGATACCCAGGTGTTGTACATGTGTCTTATGTAATGAAGATACCCAGGTGTTGCACATGTATCTTATGTAATGAAGATACCCAGGTGTTGCACATGTATCTTATGTAATGAAGATACCCAGGTGTTGCACATGTATCTTATTCATTATTCATCTGGCGTGAAGAATGGAAACTACAGTGTTGTGTTGTTGAGGACGAGGGATCAGTTGTTGACAAGTTATGGTGAATACAATCTCATTGTTGGAGCCTCACAAATTGGATACATGGACAACAATCTGTAACAGAGAGAGAAAGGCGAGACAGAGGTTGTTTACCTAGAGCTGGCATGGATGATATTAAAACAGGTTCCATAACGTCATGTCAGGTAATAGGAACAAATACATTATGTGTCTCAGTGCTTGACTCAGTGATAGTGAGAAACACAAGAGTGATAAACGTTGCTGACCAAGCACAGGACAGTTGTAGATTTAATTATGTCCATAAGAGGAATTGTGATCATATGTGACCCTCTGTCTAGGAGTAGGTAGTGAATGGATCTCTCGAAAAAAATAGGCCCACATAAATGTAACGCAGATCAGTTTACTGATAGTGGCATAGATAGGTGTACCATTTTTATCACTTTTCTATTTCCTGCGTGAGAAGATACAAATCAAATCCAATAAATCAATAATTACAGGATACCGGAGAAAAACAGCTTGTGGAATCACAATCACCAGTGACTTGCTGCTCAGACAGGTAGAGGAAAAACCATGGAAGTCACCAGACACTAACGAACTGTTTTCCAAAATTCTGCAGCAGTGTAAAGAGGAATTTAGTAAACTATTAGCTAGTCTCTATGATAAATCAGTACCAGCGATTATTGTGTCTGAGATGTAGGGAAGTTGAAGTTGATCCCATGTGTCATAAATCTTTCTTATGACGAGAGGCTGAAAGCACTTAATTTGTACTCTCTGGAAAGGCGTAATTTTCGAAGTCTATGAGTGAAGTATACTAATACCTGGAGTATACCTGGAGAGGGTTCCGGGGGTCAACGACCCCGCGGCCCGGTCTGTGACCAGGCCTCATGGTGGATCAGGGCCTGATCAACCTGGCTGTTACTGTTGGCCGCATGCAAACCGACGTACAAACCACAGCCCGGGTGCTCAGGTACTGACTTTAGGTGCCTGTCCAGTGCCTGCTTGAAGACAGCAACGGGTCTATTGGTAATTCCCCTCGCAGTATTTTGTATCTCGTTATCATTTCTCCTCTAAGCCTTTTGTGCAGGATCTGTTGAAGGTCCGCTGTTAGGGTGGTTTTTGATCTTAATTCCTTGCCTGAGGCTGTGCAGTTCTCCGCTGCTTCAAGCATTATTGCTGACTGGCGAATGGGTCGTTATATTGTTCAAGCAATATGTTTAATTGCCTCGATAGTCAACAAGTTAGATTATTTAGGGAAAGTTTTTGTCAGTCACATTTTAAGTATAAGTCGAGTCAATCTGACCACATGTACACACACACACAAATACACATCATTACTCTTGTACCTCAGTACACCTCATCATAGCAACAGTATCCATATGATTATATTTACAAGATAACTATGGAATATAAATATACCAAGTTATACTCCAGGAGTTGTGTACAAGATTATCTCTTAATTATTCAAACAACGTTAACTGTAATTATTACCACCTAGACACCTTTGTTATTAAAGATCCTTCAACTTTTATTTAGTTGGTTTGTATTTATGCAGTTGTGATCCCAGAGTGCTACTGAGAAGCCACTTAATTTTACAGGATAACTGGACTAGGACACACTCTGACAAACTGTTATAAAGCCAGAAACAGGCTAGATGCTAGAGGGCGATCAATAAGTTGACCTTCCAGTATTCTCTGGAGATGTCTTCACTTAATAGATGTCGCATTTTGTAACTGTGTGTGTGTGTACTCACCTAGTTGTGGTTGCAGGGGTCGAGTCATAGCTCCTGGCCCTGCCTCTTCACTGGCCGCTACTGGGTCACTCTCCCTGCGCCATGAGCTTTATCATACCTCTTCTTAAAGCTATGTATGGAACCTGCCTCCACTACATCACTTCCTAAACTATTCCACTTCCCGACCACTCTGTGACTGAAGAAATACTTCCTAACATCTCTGTGATTCATCTGAGTCTTCAACTTCCAACTGTGTCCCCTTGTTGCTGTGTCCCATCTCTGGAACATTCTGTCTCTGTCCACTTTGTCAATTCCTCTCAGTATCTTATATGTCGTTATCATGTCCCCCCTATCTCTCCTGTCCTCCAGTGTCGTCAGGTCGATTTCCCTTAACCTCTCCTCGTAGGACATACCTCGTAGGACATATGTGTGTGTGTTAGTTACCATTTTGTCCTAGGCACATGTCGATTAGACACTATGTGTGTGTAACGAAACACTTCGAAATGTTTCGGCCCCGCCGGGAATTGAACCCGGGCCCTCCGTGCGTGAAGCAAGAGCGCTAGCCACCATGCCATCGGGGCGTGTGCGTGTGTGTGTGTGTGTGTGTGTGTTAGTTACCATTTTGTCCTAGGCACATGTCGATTAGACACTAGGCCTGTTGTATGTATATGTGTGTGTGTGTGTGTGTGTGTGTACTCACCTAATTGTACTCACCTAATTGTGGTTGCAGGGGTCGAGACTCAGCTCCTGGCCCCGCCTCTTTGCTGTCCGCTACTGGGTCTCTGGTCTCCCTGCTCCATGAGCTTTATCATACCTTGTCTTAAAACTATGTATGGTTCCCGCCTCCACTATATCGTTCGCTAAACTATTCCACTTCCTAACTACTCTATGGCTGAAGAGGTGCTTCCTAACATCCCTTTGACTCATCTGAGTCTTCAGCTTCCAGTTGTGTCCCCTTGTTTCTGTATTCCCTCTCTGGAACATCCTGTTACTATCTACCTTGTCGATTCCCTGCAGTATTTTGTATGTCGTTATCATGTCTCCTCTAACCCTTCTGTCCTCCAGTGTTGTTAGTCCTATTTCCCTCAACCTTTCTTCATACGGCATTCCCCTGAGCTGTGAAACTAGCCTTGTCGCAAACCTTTTCACTTTCTCTAATTTCTTGACATGCTTGACCAGGTGTGGGTTCCAGACTGGTGCTGCATACTCTAGTAGGGGCCTGACGTACACGGTGTACAGTGTCTTGAACGATTCCTTGTTAAGGTAACGGAACGCTAATCTTAGGTTTGCCAGTCGCCCATATGCTGCCGCGGTTATCTGGTTGATGTGTGTTTCCGAAGACGTGCTTGGCGTTATACTCACCCCAAGATCTTTCTCCTTTGATGAGGTTTGTAGCCTTTGTCCACCTAGCCTGTACTCTGTCAGCGGTCTTCTTTGCCCTTCTCTGATCCTCATGACTTTGCATTTGGTGGGGTTAAATTCGAGAAGCCAGTTGCTAGACCAGATGTCAAGCTTGTCCAGGTCTCTTTGAAGTCCTGCTTGGTCTTCATCCGATGTGATTTTCCTCATTAATTTCACATCATCTGCGAACAGAGTCACTTCTGAGTCTATCCCGTCCGTCATGTCATTCACATATACCAAGAATAGCACTGGTCCTAAGACTGACCCCTGCGGTACACACCCGCTCGTCACCGGCGCCAACTGTGATACTTCATCACGCACCATGACCCGTTGTTGCCTCCCTGTGAGGTATTCCCTGATCCATTCCAGTGCCCTTCCTGTTATACACGCTTGGTCTTCCAACTTCTTCACTAATCTCATATGAGGAACTGTGTCGAAGGCCTTCCTGCAGTCCAGGAAAATGCAGTCAACCCACCCTTCTCTCTCTTGCCTTACCTCTGTTACTTTATCATAGAACTCCAGGAGGTTTGTTACACAGGATTTGCCTTCCCTGAATCTGTGCTGTCTGTCGTTGATTATCCTGTTCTGCTCCAGATGCTCCACCATTCTTTTCCTGATGATTTTCTCTAAGACTTTGCATACTATACACGTAAGTGACACTGGTCTATAGTTTAGTGCCTCTTTTCTGTCTCCTTTTTTAAAGATGGGGACTACGTTGGCCTTTTTCCATATCTCAGGTAGCTGCCCAGTTTCAAGTCATGTGTTGAATATTATGGTAAGTGGCACACTCAGAACCTCAGCTCCTTCCCGAAGGACCCACGGGGAGATATTTTCCGGACCCATCGACTTTGAGGTATCAAGGTCACTGAGTAACTGCTTCACCTCCCCCTCAGTTGTGTGTATGCCCTCCAGCACATGATACATCCCTTGTTGGTGACGCACCCCGTCCTGTCTACCCAGCTGCCTTCCTGCCTCCACTGTGAATACTTCTTTAAACCTCAAGTTGAGCTCCTCACATACCTCTTGATCATTACTTGTGAGTTCCCCATCCTCTCTCCTTAGCCTTATCACCTGGTCCTTGACTGTTGTCTTCCTTCTGATGTGACTGTACATCAGTTTCGGGTCAGACTTGACTTTCGATGCTATGTCATTTTTGTACTGTTTCTGGGCCTCCCTCCATACCTGTGCATACTTGTTTCTAGCTCTTCGACTACTCTCTTTGTTTACTTGAGTTCTATGCCTTCTGTACCTTTTCTATTCTCTGACACTCTGAGCCTTCGCCTCCCTGCACCTTTGGGTAAACCAGGGGCTCTTTCTGGTCTTCCCATTTAATCTTTTACCTTTGGGTATAAACCGTTCCTCTGCCTCCTTGCACTTTGCCGCTACGTATTCCATCATTTCATTTACTGATTGTCCTTCCATTTCCCTTTCCCACAGAACCTCCTGCAGGAAATTCCTCATGCCCGTGTAGTCCCCTCTTTTAAAGTCTGGTTTGTCTCTTTCAGCACCGTTTTCCCTCTCCACCTGTAGCTCTACAATGTACTTAAAGCTCAGCACCATATGGTCGCTGGCTCCCAGGGGGCTCTCGTGTGTTATGTCCTCGATATCTGAGCTGCTCAGGGTGAATACAAGGTCCAGCCTTGCTGGTTCGTCCTCTCCTCTCACTCTGGTCATGTCTCTGACATGTTGGTGCATCAGGTTTTCCATGACCACGTCCATCATCTTGGCTCTCCAAGTTTCTGGACCCCCACGTGGTTCTTGGTTCTCCCAGTCGATCTCCCTGTGGTTGAAATCGCCCATGACCAGTAACTTCGCTCTGCTCATGTGCGCTTTTCTTGCCACCTCCGCCAAGGTGTCCACCATTGCTCTGTTGTTGTCATCATACTCCTCTCCTGGCCTCCTGCAGTTCTGTGGTGGGTTATACATCACTGCAATGACTATCTTGTGCTCCCCAGACTGGATGGTACCTACTATAAAGTCCCTCTCTCCACACACTTCCAATCCTTCCATTTCCTTGAATCTCCAATGGTTCCTTATGAGCAATGCGACCCTCCTCCTCCCCTGCTCCTTCTATCTTTCCTCAGGATCTGATATCCCTGTGGGAAGATTGCGTCTTTTGTTGCCTCATTTAGTTTAGTTTCTGTGACGGCTATGATGTCTGTGGACGTTTCACCTATTCTTTCGTTCCACTCTTCATACTTATTCATGATTCCATCCGCATTTGTGTACCAAACCTTCAGCCTCGTTTCCAATACTGTGGCCCTGGGGGGATCTTGGTGGGTAGGGGGTTGCTGCATGGGTGGTGGGGGTTGTATTGTTGGAGTGTGAGTTGGTGGGGTGGGGTTTCTGATGGGGTGGGGTAGTTGTGATGGTGGGTTTTGGGATGCTGGGGTGGGGACAGGGGGAATGATGTGTGTGTGATGTTAAAATATATGGTTGCCTTTGGGTTGCTTTGAGTTGGGGCCCTCCGTGAGTGCTTCCGGTGGGTGTGTTTGTCCTGCTTGGGCCTGCCCTCCGTACCTCGCTGTCTTCTCCTCTCTCCCCTCTCTTCGCTTTCTTATCCACTCCTTCTGGGCCTCCCTTTCTTCCTGCGTTCTGTCCCGATCTAGGTATACATCCTGGTACCCCTGAGTCGCCCTCAGCTGTGCTTTCTCCTGCAGGATCATGGTACGGGCTGATTCTGCATTGAAGATTACTTTGAGGGGCCGATTTCTTTCCCTTGTGTACCACCCGATTCTCCGAAAATTTGTCACCTGGGACGTGTCTCCCCCTGTTGCTAGCATGATGCTTTTAATCTCTTCTTTCTCCTCCAGTTTTCTTCTGGCATGAGTGACCCCTTCTACTTCCTTAAGGCCGTAGATAAATATCGACCTCTCCCTTTGCATCGTCAGAGATGCATTAGCGTCTTCCGGTTCTGTGTCTGTGTGTGTGTGTGTGTGTGTGCCCCCGCACATGAACTAACAATGTGTGTGTAAACTAACAGTGTGTGTAAACTAACAGTGTGTATGAACTAACAGTGTGTGTAAACTAACACTGTGTGAACTAATACAATGTGTGTAAGCTAACACAGTGTGTGTGTGTGTGTGTATGAACATAGTTTGTGTGAACTAACAGTGTGTTTGAACTAACAATGTGTGTGAACTAACATAATGTGTGGAAACTAACAGTGTGTGTGTGAACTAAAATAGTGTGAGTGAATTTACAGTGTATTTTAACTAACAGTGTGTGTGAACTAACATAGTATTTGGGAACTAACATTATTAACACTACTCAAATCTCCCAATTCTGGCCAACACATTTCCACACGTTGTATCAGCCCCCACCCTGTTATTTAATAAAGGGTAACAAAGCTAGTTTTTGTTCCCACTGTGTAACTATCATATAGAATAGTATAGCAACACACTGCTGGTGTTCCCACTGTGTAACTATCATATAGAATAGTATAGCAACACACTGCTGGTGTTCCCACTGTGTAACTATCAAATAGAATAGTATAGCAACACACTGCTGGTGTTCCCACTGTGTAACTATCAAATAGAATAGTATAGCAACACACTGCTGGTGTTCCCACTGTGACTATCAAATAGAATAGTATAGCATCACACTGCTGGTGTTTCCACTGTGATATATCCAGTTATGTTATAGACTATATCTATCTGTCTTCTCGTATCGCCGTTCATTTTCCCATGAGTGGGGAGCGTTGGGGAGGAAGTGGGGAGTCGTGGGGAGGGGGAAGAGAGGAGGAGTGGGCGATAGTGGGCAAAGAAGAATTGAAAGGGGTTGGTGGATGTGGTGGGGAATTATGGGTGGGGTGTGGTTGGGAGGGAGGGAGGGTGGGAGATATGGGGGAGGGAAGTAATCTGAGCTTGCAGGATTTCCCAGAGGTCTGAAGCCTACCCATGGCTTCCCTTGTCTCACTTGAGATAGTGAGACAAGTGAGAGACTGAAAGTGAAACAAGTGAGACAAGAGAGCGAGATAAGTGAGAGTGAGACAAGTGAGAGAGTGAGACAATTGAGAGATAAGTGAGACAAGAGAGAACGAGATAAGTGAGAGACGAGAGAGAGAGCGAGTGAGATAAGTGAGAGTGAGATGTAAGAACATTTTAGAGCGCACTGCAGCAGGCCTACTGGCCCATACTAGACAGGTCCAGCTCACACTACTCGTGTACCTGTCCAACTTACTTTTATAGGTATCCAAGGTATTCCCTTCAGTGATGCTCATTATCAACACTAGTACTCACCTAATTGTACTCACCTAATTGTGGTTGCAGGGGTCGAGACTCAGCTCCTGGCCCCGCCTCTTCGCTGTCCGCTACTGGGTCTCTGCTCTCCCTGCTCCATGAGCTTTATCATACCTCGTCTTAAAACTATGTATGGTTCCTGCCTCCACTTTCTCTAGACTATTCCACTTCCTGACTACTCTGTGGCTAAAGAAATGCTTCCTAACATCCCTTTGACTCATCTGAGTCTTCAGCTTCCAGTTGTGTCCCCTTGTTTCTGTGTTCCCTCTCTGGAACATCCTGTCACTGTCTACCTTGTCGATTCCCCGCAGTATTTTGTATGTCGTTATCATGTCTCCTCTGACCCTTCTTTCCTCCAGTGTTGTTAGTCCTATTTCCCTCAACCTTTCTTCATAGGACAGACCCCTGAGTTGTGGAACTAGCCTTGTCGCAAACCTTTGCACTTTCTCTAGTTTCTTTACGTGCTTGACCAGGTGTGGGTTCCAGACTGGTGCTGCATATTCTAGTATGGGCCTGACGTACACGGTGTACAGTGTACGGTGTACAGTGCTTAACAATGCTTTCTTCTGCTATCTATCTAAATCTAAATTTATCCAAGTCGAATCCCCTGCTGTGAGCCCTCTCTTAATTTATCTTTTACACGTTATATCCCCCTTTATTTATTCCTGTTTTCCATATACACTTGGAAAATCCTAGAGGGATTAATACTAAACTTGCACACGAAAATCACTCCCTATGAAAGCAAAATACTCGGGAGACGATGCAACATTCCCCCAATGAAAAGCAGGGGTGCCACTAGCACGATAAGAGACAACACAATAAGTGTCAGGGGCCCAAGACTGTTCAACTAACAAAAAAAGGCACAATACCGTGACTGGAACAATACACAATACGACGACGTTTCGGTCCGAGTTGGACCATTTACAAAGTCACACTAACACAAAGGACAGGTGGAAGGGGTATTTATAGGCAGGCAGACAGGGGAGGACACAAGAAAGTGGTGAAGGGGTAATAATGGAGGTAGTAGTGGTGGTGGTAGTAGTGGAGTCAGTCATATTCTAGGAAAGGAGCACTGCAATGAAGGTGGCGGCCCGCATAGGGTAAGGACAAGAACAACGACACAGAGGGGAAAAAATGAAAATAATGAAAATAAAATAAAGAAGGACAAATACAAGGCAAAAGAAAAAAGAAAAGAAAGAAAACCCACAGGAGAAAGAGAAGGGGGAAGAGATAGAAGGGGAAGGAATCAGGTTAAGTCACGGGTGTTCTGAAGTTTGGAGCATTTAACAATGTAATGGGAGAGGAAAGCATCAACAGAGACAAAGCCAGGGCTAAGATTCATACAGAGAAAGTTGTGTATAAGGGAGGATTCAACCAGACGGCGACTGTGAAAGTTAGACGTAGGGTAGACAATTTTAGCAGAAGACCAATCAATAGGATGACTGTGGTCTCTGACATGACAGAAAAGAGCATTATTAGTGTCGGCAAGACTAACACTATTTTTGTGCTCCCTAAGTCTTGTCCTTACCCTATGCGGGCCGCCAGCTTCATTGCAGTGCTCCTTCCTAGAATATGACTGACTCCACTACTACATCCATTATTACACCTCCACCACTTTCTTGTGCCCTCCCCTGCCCTCTCCAGAGAATACTGGAAGGTCAACTTATTGATCGCCCTCTAGCATCTAGCCTGTTTCTGGCTTTATAACAGTTTGTCAGAGTGTGTCCTAGTCCAGTTATCCTGTAAAATTAAGTGGCTTCTCAGTAGCCACTCTGGGATCACAACTGCATAAATACAAACCAACTAAAAAAAGTTGAAGGATCTTTAATAACAAAGGTGTCTAGGTGGTAATAATTACAGTTAACGTTGTTTGAATAATTAAAAGATAATCTTGTACACAACTCTTGGAGTATAACTTGGTATATTTATATTCCATAGTTATCTTGTACATATAATCATATGGATACTGTTGCTATGATGAGGTGTACTGAGGTACAAGAGTAATGATGTGTATTTGTGTGTGTGTGTACATGTGGTCAGATTGACTCGACTTATACTTAAAATGTGACTGACAAAACTTTCCCTAAATAATCTAACTTGTTGACTATCGAGGCAATTAAACATATTGCTTGAACAATATAACGACCCATTCGCCAGTCAGCAATAATGCTTGAAGCAGCGGAGAACTGCACAGCCTCAGGCAAGGAATTAAGATCAAAAACCACCCTAACAGCGGACCTTCAACAGATCCTGCACAAAAGGCTTAGAGGAGACATGATAACGAGATACAAAATACTGCTAGGAAATGACAAGGTAGACAGAGACAGGGACGTTCCAGAGATGGGACACAGAAACAAGGGATCACAGTTGGAAGTTGAAGACTCAGATGAGTCAAAGAGATGTTAGGAAGTATTTCTTCAGTCATAGAGTTGTCAGGAAGTGGAATAGCCTAGAAAGTGACGTAGTGGAGGCAGGAACCATACATAGTTTTAAGACGAGGTTTGATAAAGCTCATGGAGCAGGGAGAGAGAGAGGACCTAGTAGCAATCAGTGAAGAGGCGGGGCCAGGAGCTATGTATCGACCCCTGCAACCACAATTAGGTGAATACATTGTTAGTTCAGACACACTATTAGTTCACACAAACACACCGTGTTCACACAAACACACCGTGTTCACACAAACACGCCGTGTTCACACAAACATACCGTGTTCACACAAACACGCCGTGTTCACACAAACACACCGTGTTACACAAACACACAGGTTTACACAAGCACACTGTGTTAGCTCACACATATTGTTAGTTCACACACTTTGTTAGTTCCAATACACTGTGTTAGTTCACAAACACTATGTTAATTCACACACTCACTATGTTAGTTGTGGAGGTGGAGGGGAAGGGGAAGTGAAAGAGAGGAGGAGGGGGGAAAGGGTAAGGGGAATGCTACCATCAAAGAAGGTCAGGTCTTGTGACGTCATCCTCTTGACGGGATTTATGTGGTCTTACAAGTTGAGGTGGAAGATTGGGTCAAGCTGAGTGGGGACTGAGTGTGTGTGGGGGGCCGAGTGTGTGGGGCTGAGTGCGTGGGGGCTGGAGTGAGTGGGGGCTGAGTGCGTGGGGGCTGTGGTGGGACTGAGTGTGGGGGAGTGTGGGGGCTGAGTGTCGTGGGGGCTGAGTGTGGGGGGTCGAGTGTGTGGGGGCTGAGTGTGTAGGGGGGCTGAGTGTGGGGGGTCGAGTGTGTGGGGGCTGAGTGTGCGACTAAGTGAGGATGTAGAGGGAAGGACAGGTGTTGTAGAGGGAACGGCAGGTGTTGTAGAGAGAAGGGAAGGGCAGGTGTTGTAGAGGGAATGGCAGGTCTGTTAGACGGAAGGGCAGGTGTTATATTGGGAAGGGCAGAGTTACATGAATGTAACTATTCACTTGATTCTAGAGAACAAAATTGTCACCCTTGATGACAAAGTATGCCATTCTATGGACTCTGATTTCCACATAATCTTCTACCTCTTCACTAGATGTTTTTATCTCATGTATTAATCTACTTGTCACGAGGTTTTCCACCCATCAGCAACACACAGCTAAATGATCACGACATTCTTTTCAAGTCCTTGTTAGAACAAGTCGTACACAATCTCTGGATGGGTGCGAGCCAGACGTCCAGTTAGACTGGGTGAACTGGGAATACATAGAGCTTGTGTTTATCTTAGCCCTGAGCACCATTTCTTCTCGTGTCTGCGGCTGGAACATGTCTTAACTCACAGGTCCTCCGCAGTCCATTCTCTCTCCAATTTCTTGCACCTATTTCACACTTAAGTTTTATGCGTGGCAATAGCTGACGAATATGGTCCATGTCCTATTTAGTATTAGTCAGCAAGATGGCACTGCTGATTATAGGGATTGGTGGCCCTATATTCCTAGGGAAGGGGTAAGTGCCACGTTTTTCTCAAAAAATGTAGTGCAATGTTCATTGATGCCACCTTTCTCTGTAGTGCCTCAGTATTGGCATTCAGAGGTAGGATGCTTGCTGCATCCTGGGTTTCGCTTCTGGTCTCTTAAGAGCTTCTAGACCTTCACAGCCTAACTTGAAAGCTGTTTAAATTGCTTATGTGTATATATATATGTGTGTGGGTCTCTGGCTGTACTACAGTGACAGAAATAATGAGGTAGCTGAAACAATTTCAGGGAGAAAATATGTGAATTTTCCCTGAAGCTCTTTTATTCTCTTCACCGAGACCGAGTCCTCACAAGACTATTGCACCTGAGGAGGTGGAAATTATATATATATATCTTTCTTCTTCTTTCAACACGTCGGCCGCCTCCCACCGAGGCAGGGTGGCCCACCGAGGCAGGGTGGCCCAAAAGGAAAAACGAAAGTTTCTCCTTTTACATTTAGTAATATATACAGGAGAATGGGTTACTAGCCCCTTGCTCCCGGCATTTTAGTCGCCTCTTACGACACGCATATATATATATACAAACACTATATATATGCAAACACTAATCTCACGCATATAAATACAAACGCATATATATATACAAACACTATATATATATATATATATATATATATATATATATATATATACAAACACTAATCTCAGGCCGGAGACTCGAACCTACGAATCTTAGGACAAGATGCACTGTGCACTACTCACCGTACCATACTGGTCCAGTACTTTGGCGCCTAGCTAGCGCTAGACGTTTTGGTTCAAAGCAGCCAGCCTTCAGGCAGGTGATTTAAGCTTTTCATCGCATACTCTGCATTCGGGCGCCAAAGTATTGGAACAGTTTGGTACGGTGAGTAGAGTACTGGATACCTTGTCCCAAGGTTCGTAGGTTCGAGTCTCCTTTGGCCTGATATATATATATATATATATATATATTTTTTTTTTTTATTTTTTTTTTATTAACACATCGGCCGATTCCCACCAAGGCAGGGTGGCCCGAAAAAGAAAAACTTTCATCATCATTCACTCTATCACTGTCTTGCCAGAAGGGTGCTTTACACTACAGTTATAAAACTGCAACATTTACACCCTCCTTCAGAGTGCCGGCACTGTACTTCCCCTCTCCAGAACTCAAGTCCGGCCTGCCGGTTTCCCTGAATCCCTTCATAAATGTTACTTTGCTCACACTCCAACAGCACGTCAAGTATTAAAAACCATATGCCTCCATTCACTCCTATCAAATACGCTCACACATGCTTGCTGGAAATCCAAGCCCCTCGCACACAAAACTTCCTTTACCCCCTCCCTCCAACCTTTCCTAGGCCGACCCCTACCCCGCCTTCCCTCCACTACAGATCCATACACTCTCGAAGTCACTCTGTCTCGTTCCATTCTCTCTACATGTCCAAACCACCTCAACAACCCCTCCTCAGCTCTCTGGACAATCGTTTTGGTAATCCCGCACCTCCTCCTAATTTCCAAACTCCGAATTCTCTGCATTATATTCACACCACACATTGACCTCAGACATGACATCTCCACTGCCTCCAGCCTTCTCCTCGTTGCAACATTCATCACCCATGCTTCACACCCATATAAGAGCGTTGGTATAACTATACTTTCATACATTCCCTCTTTACTTCCATGGACAAGGTTCTTTGTCTCCACAGACTCCGAAGTGCTCCACTCACCCTTTTCCCTCATCAATTCTATGATTCACCTCATCCTTCATAGACCCATCCGCCGACATGTCCACTCCCAAATATCTGAATACATTCACCTCCTCCATACTCTCTCCCTCCAATCTGATATCCAATCTTTCGTCACCTATTCTTTTGTTATCCTCATCACCTTACTCTTTCCTATATTCACTTTCAATTTTCTTCTTTTACACACCCTACCAAATTCATCCACCAACCTCTGCAGCTTCTCTTCAGAATCTCCCAAAAGCACAGTGTCATCAGCAAAAAGCAACTGTGACAACTCCCACTTTGTATTTGCTTCTTTATCTTTTAGCCCAACACCTCTTGCCAAGACCCTCGCATTCACTTCTCTTACAACCCCATCTATAAATATATTGAACAACCACGGTGACATCACACATCCTTGTCTAAGGCCCACTTTTACTGGGAAATAGTCCCCTTCCCTCCTACACACTCTAACCTGAGCCTCACTATCCTCATAAAAACTCTTCACTGCCTTCAGTAACCTTCCTCCTATTCCATACACCTGCAACATCTGTCACATTGCCCCCCTATCCACCCTATCATACGCCTTTTCCAAATCCATAAATGCCACAAAAACATCTTTACCCTTATCCAAATACTGTTCACCTATATGTTTCACTGTAAACACTTGGTCTACACACCCCCTACCTTTCCTAAAGCCCCCTTGTTCATCTGCTATCCTGCTTTCTGTTTTACTCTTAATTCTTTCAATAATAACTCTACCATACACTTTACCAGGTACACTCAACAGACTTATTCCCCTATAATTTTTGCACTCTCTTTTGTCCCCTTTGCCTTTATACAAAGGAACAATACTATGAAAAATAGAAGAATTCCAAGCGCTTTCGTGACTACTACATTATCAAGGAACTATGTTCCTTGATAATGTGAGTAGTCCGAAACGCTGGAATTCTTCTATTTTTCATAGTGGTTGTTTGCATATTTTGATATCACCTGTTTACTGTGATCTTCTTGCATATATATATATATATATATATATATATATATATATATATATATATATATATATATATATATATATATGTATGTATGGTCCCAAATCTGCACACTGCCATAACAACATACTGGAGTGAGAGATATGGGAGAAAGTGTAAAATAAACCCAGTGAGGAGCAGGGGTGCGGTGGGGACCATACGGGAGCACTGTATTAACATCCGGGGTCCCAGACTATTCAACATCTTACCAGAAGATATCCGAAACACGGCTGGAACCAGTGTAGAAGCCTTCAAGATGAAACTGGACAAATATCTTCACCAGGTGCCAGATCAACCAGGCTGTGATGGATATGTGGGGCAGCGGGACTCCAGCAGCAACAGCCTGGTTGACCAGGCAAGCACCAGACGAGCCTGGCCCATGGCCGGGCTCAGAGAGTAGATAAACTCTCGAAACTCTTCAAAGGTATATATATATATATATATATATATATATATATATATATATATATATATATATATATAGTGGACCCCGAGTTTCGTAAAACTTCACTCCTGAAGTCTGCTCAAGTGCCATTACCGAACGAATTTACTCCCTTAAGGAAAAATTTCACGTAGGTTAGTCTATTTCAGACCCCCAAAAATACACTTCCACAAGAACTTACAAAATTATACTTACATAATTGCACGATTTCCGGGGTATTCGTTAACCGAGGGTCCACTGTATATATATATCAATAACAACACTGCGGTAGGCAGGGTTCGAACCCATGTTGTACTAGCCCGTCATTGTGAGAGAGAACCACATGACACCAATCCTACAAGAACCAAGCACCCAGCGACGCTAGGTGTTCCACTCTTGGTCCGAGGACATACGGTAGTGTGGGAGTTTGAAAACTAATTTCATTCTCATCCCTGTTTGGTGTACTAGCCTACGAGCAGCATATATATATTATTGTAACCACGAACGAGTGGTATTGATCAATAACAACACTAAGCTCGTGGTTACAATAATATATATATGCTGCTCGTAGGCTAGTACACTATTCTCGCCGAACACAGGTGTATTTGCGGCAGTGAAACAGCTGACCGATTCGGGTACCACGGTCTTGTGTGCCATAAATCCGAGGGAAAGATTGCAAGCCATGAAGTTGTTAATAACATTATCAAGAGGAGCCTCACAACAGCCGGATGCCCGACAATAAGGGAGCCACCCCAACTATGCAGATCTGATGGCAGCCAAAAGCGTCTGGATGGTATCACTCTTCAAGCTTGGACAGACGGAAAACAGGTGGTGTGGGAGTACACATGTACATCTACCTTGGCTGATACCTATCTCCAATACAACAGGGAGGAAGGAGGGGCAGCTGCCAGCTTCAGGGAGTCCCAAAAGTCGAGAAAATACAGAGAAATTACCCATCATTATATGTTTGTTCCCATAGGCTCGGAGACCCTTGGTTCATGGGGAAAGAGTGCATCTAAGTTACTTAAGGAGCTAGGCAAAAGACTCATCAGGGTAACTAGGGATCCCAGGGCGCCTAGTTTTCTGTTCCAGTAACTCAGCGCTGCTGTTCAGAGAGGTAATGTATGCTGTATCTTGGGCACGCGCAATATGTACTAGACATGTATCTCTCACACCTCATGTACTGTATATGCCATCTTTATATGAACAATGTATCTCTTAAATCCTTTGTACCATATTTTGTAATAAATATATCTATTGGTAAAAAAAAAATAAAAGATGGGGTGGTAGGGGAAGTGGAATATTCAAATGGCTTCAGGAAGAAATCCAAATATTCTTCCTCGAAGCCTTTTTATCCACTTCTCCGAGGCTATGGGTCCCACAATTTGCACTAGAGGTGGACCACCCTTTATAGTATATATATATATATATATATATATATATATATATATATATATATATATATATATATATATATATATATATATATATATATATATATTCAGTGGTATCTCTACTTACGAGCACAATTCGTTCCAGTCGGCTATTCAAGTGCCGATACCGAAGGAATTTTTTCCCATAAGAAATAATGAAAATTAGGTTAATCCATTTCAGACCTCCAAAAATACACTTACAAAAGCACCTACAAAAATACACTTACATAATTGTTCGAGTTTTGAGCTGCTCGTAAGTAGAGGTACCACTGTACGTATATATATAAGGAAGAAATCACAATAATGCGTGGTTGCAGATATATAAAAATGCCACAGTGAAGATAGGAATAACATCTAAGCTCTTTCATGAGCTTATACACATACCTTCAGATATGTGTGTAAGAAGATGAAAGCATTCAGGTGTTTTTATTATTTTCACTGTGGTATTTATATAGAGCACATATTTTTTAAGGTAGCTGTGTTTTATCCTGATATTTTAAATAAAACTGTAGCTAATGTATTGGTTTTCTTGGGCAGGTCTTCGAGGATGCCAGCGAGGAGTGAGTATGACCCAGGGACTCCACCCCTCCAGTCTTCCTCTCCCTTACTTCACCACTTATATTCTCCCTTACTTCACCACTTATATTCTCCCTTACTTCACCACTTATATTCTTCCTTACTTCATTTGAAGGTGCAGTGGGAAGTGTATTGTGGAATACATTTAAAGGTGCAGTGGGAAGTGTATTGTGGAATACATTATATTCTCCGTTACTTCACCACTTATATTCTCCCTTACTTCACCACTTATATTTTCCCTTACTTCACCACTTATATTCTCCCTTACTTCACCACTTATATTCTCCCTTACTTCACCACTTATATTATATCTTACTTCACCACTTATATTCTCCTTACTTCACCACTTATATTCTCCCTTACTTCACCACTTATATTCTCCCTTACTTCACCACTTATATTCTCCTTACTTCACCACTTATATTCTCCCTTACTTCACCACTTATATTCTCTCTTACTTCACCACTTATATTCTCCCTTACTTCACCACTTATATTCTCCCTTACTTCACCACTTATATTCTCCCTTACTTCACCACTTATATTCTCCCTTACTTCACCACTTATATTATCCCTTACTTCACCACTTATATTCTCCCTTACTTCACCACTTATATTCTCCCTTACTTCACCACTTATATTATCTCTTACTTCACCACTTATATTCTCCCTTACTTCACCACTTATATTCTCCCTTACTTCACCATTTATATTCACCCTTACTCTTCCTCTCTTCCTTTACATTTACATTCGTCAGAATGCAAAAGTCTGTTCATAAATAATTGTAAGGCTTCACACAGTTTGTAAAAATAACATTGTGATTGGCCCGGAAATGATCGCCATAAAGACGTAGGAAAACTCTTAAGTAAGTTAGTTTATTCGGGTATACACAAATACAGTTACATAGATTATCATACATAGCAGCATATGTGTAAAGAACCTGGGATAACCCAAAAAGTCAGACAGAGTGACTTGTTTCCAGGAAACGAAGCCGTCACATGTTACTGAGGAGGTGTTACTGAGGAGGTGTTACTGAGGTGTTACTGAGGAGGTGTTACACGTTTGTAACGCACAGCGTTACGTCCAGAATGTTTCTGTAACGAGTTACGTTGATCTTTCTGTCTAGTGTGTTGAGTATCGTCTCTCCTGTGGCCTGGTGACAGAACATATCTCCAGGAAGACAGCCTGGTCTCCAGGAAGGCAGCCAGGTCTTTAGGAAAACAGCCTGGTCTCCAGGAATACAGCTTGGTCTCCAGGAAGAAAGCCTGGTCTCCAGGAAGACAGCCTGGTCTCCAGGAAGACAGCCTGGTTTCCAGGAAGATAGCCTGGTCTCCAGGAAGGTAGCCTGGTCTCCAGGACGACAGCTTGGTCTCCAGGAAGATAGCCTGGTCTCCAGGAAGATAGCCTGGTCTCCAGGAATACAGTTTGGTCTCCAGGAAGACAGCCTGGTCTCCAGGAAGACAGCCTGGTCTCCAGGAAGACAGCCTGGTTTCCAGGAAGATAGCCTGGTCTCCAGGAAGGTAGCCTGGTCTCCAGGACGACAGCCTGGTCTCCAGGAAGATAGCCTGGTCTCCAAGAAGATAAAATGGTCTCTAGGAAGATGGCCTGGTCTGCAGCAAGACAGCCTGGTCTCAAGGAAGACAGCCTGTTCTCCAGGAAGACAACCTGGTCTTCGGATAAACAGCCTGGTCTCTTAGAAGACAGCCTGGTCTCCAGGAAGGCAGCCTGGTCTCCAGGACGACAGCTTGGTCTCCAGGAAGATAGCCTGGTCTCCAGGAAGATAGCCTGGTCTCCAGGAATACAGCTTGGTCTCCAGGAAGACAGCCTGGTCTCCAGGAAGACAGCCTGGTCTCCAGGAAGACAGCCTGGTCTCCAGGAAGACAGCCTGGTTTCCAGGAAGATAGCCTGGTCTCCAGGAAGGTAGCCTGGTCTCCAGGACGACAGCCTGGTCTCCAGGAAAATAGCCTGGTCTCCAAGAAGATAAAATGGTCTCTAGGAAGACGGCCTGGTCTGCAGCAAGACAGCCTGGTCTCAAGGAAGACAGCCTGTTCTCCAGGAAAACAACCTGGTCTTCGGATAAACAGCCTGGTCTCCAGGAAGGCAGCCTGGTCTTCAGGAAAACAGCCTGGTCTCCAGGAAGACAGCCTGATCTCCAGGAAGATAGCTTGGTCTTCGGGAAAACAGCTTTGTCTCTAGGAAGACAGCCTGGTCTCCAGGAAGACAGCCTGGTCTCTAGGAAGACAGCCTGGTCTCCAGGAAGGCAGCATGGTCTTCGGGGAAACAGCCTGGTCTCCAGGAAGACAACCTTTTCTCCAGGAAGGCAGCCTGGTCTCCAGGAAGGCAGCATGGTCTTCGGGGAAACAGCCTGATCTCCTAGAAGACAGCCTGGTCTCCAGAAAGGCAGCCTGGTCTCCAGGAAGGCAGCATGGTCTTCGGGGAAACAGCCTGGTCTCCAGGAAGACAGCCTGGTTTCCAGGAAGACAGCCTGGTCTCCAGGAAGACAGCCTGGTCTCCAGGAAGACATCCTGGTCTCCAGGAAGACAGCCTGGTCTTCGGGGAAACAACCTAGTCTCCATTAAGACAGCGTAACCTCCAGGAAGGCAGCCTGGTCTCCAGGAAGACATCCTGGTCTCTAGGAAGACAGCCTGGTCTTCGGGGAAACAACCTAGTCTCCATTAAGACAGCGTAACCTCCAGGAAGACAGCCTGGTCTTCGGGGAAACAACCTAGTCTCCATTAAGACAGCCTAACCTCCAGGAAGACAGCCTGGTCTCCAGGAAGACATCCTGGTCTCCAGGAAGACAGCCTGGTCTTCGGGGAAACAACCTAGTCTCCATTAAGACAGCGTAACCTCCAGGAAGGCAGCCTGGTCTCCAGGAAGACAGCCTGGTCTTCAGGGAACACTGCCTGATCAATCTTGCTGACAGTATTTGCATTAGTTCCATGCTAAGAATAATAATTGTGCTTCCCAGCATCATTGCCACCAGTATTATTTGAAGTTATGTTTTAAGAGTAAGGTGAAGCAGGTTCTCCCTTGTGTGCTTGCCAGCATCATCAGAGGTACGTGTTACACATAGTTGTATAGTAACACTGTGGTGGTGCTTCACGATGTTCCAGCTTTGTCATCCTTCTGTTTACCAGTTTTGTACGTCACTTGAAAGCTTTTTGTCCAAGATTTTGATAACATGTGAAGTACCAATAGTTTATGTATATATTTCTTGACGTTACAGTACATTAATCTTTATAGACTAGGCCTACTGATCTATAAAATAAACGCTAAACACGGCTAGGCACAGGATATGTAATGTTCAGCAAACATCACACAGGTCTAAAAATTGATGTCCTAACCATAATGAAGACTGATGGATGTGAGTGGAGCAGCAGAGTGAATGTTGGTAAGTAATAACATCATACGTGTGTGTTGCATCAATGTCGCCGTTGATGCAGAGTCTTCCAGATTGACCCTTGATGGTGATCATCATCTTAGCATCTATGGTGTCGCAAATAACTTGGAAAAATGCCGCGTTTAACATTTCTGGCAAAAGTATTAGAGCCGTGGTGAATGTCCCGCGGCGCGGGGAGGGCGTGGGTACGCACACACGTGATGGATGATGAGGGCGTGGGTGCGCACACACGTGATGGATGATGAGGTTGACAGGTTGCAGAAGCAGTGATGGGGGTAGTTACAGCAGGCAACCCTAGTCACGTCTACATCACTACTGATGCCTCCTGCGTGCTCCCTACCTAGGATAATTATATTATGTAAAGGCCTTCGTTTAAAATCACCTTAGGTATATATATATATATATATATATATATATATATATATATATATATATATATATATATATATATATATATATGACCACGTGGCTTTTAGACTGATATATAATATAGTACAATGGAGTTAGGAGGACAGAACTTGGCTTACCTACTTCAACAGCTATGGTTCTAGGTCACCCAGCTAGGGTTCTAGGTCACCCAGCTAGGGTTCTATGTCACCCAGCTAGGGTTCTAGGTCACCCAGCTTGGATTCTAGGTCACCCAGCTAGGGTTCTAGGTTTCCCAGCTGGGGTTCTAGGTCACCCAGCTATTGTTCTATGTCTCCCAGCTGGGAGTTCTAGGTCACCCAGCTAGGCTTCTAGGTCACCTAGCTAAAGTTCTAGGTCACCCAGCTAAAGTTCTAGGTCACCCAGCTAGGGTTCAAGGTCACTTAGCTAGGGTTCTAGGTCACCCAGCTAGGATTCTAGGTCACCCAGCTAAGGTTTAAGGTCCGTAGCTTGGGTTCTAGATCACCCAGCGAGAGTTCTAAGGCTCTAGATCACCCAGCGAGGGTTCTAGGTCTCCCAGCTAGGCTTTTAGGTCAGCCAGCTAGGATCTAGGTCACCTAGCTAGAGTTCTAGGTCTCCCAGTTAAGGCTCTAGGTCTTCCATGTAGGGTTCTAGGTCTTTCATCTAGGGTTCTAGGTCTTCCAGCAAAGGTTCTAGGTCGCCTACCTAAAATTTTAGGTCACCCAGTCACCCAGAGGCAGTAGTTGCAAGATGACTAACGCCCAGGTACCTACTTACTGCTAGGTGATCAGGAACAGCAGGTGTAAGGTGACTAACACCCAGGTACCTATTTACTGCTAGGTGAACAGGAACGGCAGGTGTAAGGTGACTAACACTCAGGTACTTACTGCTTGGTGAACAGGAACGGCAGGTGTAAAGTGACTGACACTAAGGTACCTACGTACTACTAAATGAACACCTGACACCTAGGTACGTACTACTAAATGAACGGAACAGCGTGTAAAGTGACTACACCCAGGTACCTGCTTACTGTTAGATGAGCAGGAACAGCAGGTGTAAAGTGACTAACACCCAGGTACCTGCTTACTGTTAGATGAGCAGGAACAGCAGGTGTAAAGTGACTAACACCCAGGTACCTGCTTACTGGTTAGATGAGCAGGAACGGCAGGTGTAAAGTGACTAACACCCAGGTACATACTGCTTGGTGAAGAGGGACAGCTGGTTTAAGGTGACTATCAGCCAGGTACCTACTTACTGCTTGGTGAACACTGATAGCAGGTGTAAGGTGACTAACACCCAGGTGCTTACTGCTTGGTGAACACTGATAGCAGGTGTAAGGTGACTAACACCCAGTACCTACTTACTGCTAGGTGATTATGGACATCAGGTGTAAAGGGACTAACACCCAGGTACCTACTTACTGCCTGATGAGCAGAGACAGCATGTGTCAGGAAACGTGCTCAACGTTTCCACCCAGCCGGGGATTGAACGAAGGACACTTGGTTCAACCAACCTATTTTTATGCTACCTAAACCGTAGCTTTTGTAACCTTTTTACTCTATGTACCAGCTGACTTTTCCATCCCATTAATAACTACTACGACTATCTGTATTTACTACCAGTACATGTACAAGGTATACAGTCCTAGCTGACATCAATGACATAATACTATATAGAAAGCCGCTTATGCTGAGCATTTCGGGCAAATTAGGTCAGTTTTATCCCAGGATGCGACCCACATCAGTTGACAAACACCAGGTACCTGTTTTACTGATGGGTGAACATAGACAACCGGTGTAAGGAAACACGTCCGATGTTTCCACCCCTTCGCCGGGAATCGAACTCGGACACCACTGTGTAATGCGAGAGCTTTTGCCACCAAGCCACGGGGCACTGCCACGGGCCACGGGGCACTACCACGGGCCACGGGGCACTACCTCCACTAGTTTTACACCTCACTCAAAGCCTATATATACCCTCTGTGTCCATTTATTGTCTGTAACTGCTTGATAAAGCTTCTGGAGAGCGAAACGTTGCCACAATAAAATGTCACATTAGTTGCACTTGTGTCCCTTTACTTAACACAGTATGAGGAGAGTTTATTTAACAACGAATAAGCAAATTAAAAAAAAAACAATTCTCATACGTCTGGAAACGAGATGGTCAATAGTAATCTAAAAAGAAAAGCTAAAATTCATACGAGTTTCCCCTGAAAATAGGTTACCGTATATATTGGGAGAGTGTCCCCGACACTGCTCGGAGGTAGGGTAAACTTTAGTAGTTTCAACTTTGTGTATCTTAAGACGAATGTTAAAGAAAACACCTTGGTGGTACGGGGGACTTAAGTAGTATTCACTAAATGTTCTCCATCCCCTGCGTTTCCCTCCTCTCATTTCATTTCCATCGTTTTAACCAGTTTTAATGACCCATTCAGAACACCTCCTGTGTCGTATCTAGTAAACTGAATCAAGACAAGCGCTCAGCTTTTATTTCCTATTTTCACTGTGGTATATTTCATGTATGTATATATGTCGTGCCGAATAGGTAAAACTTGCTATTTTCGCTTAAATAGCAAGGCACTCCTTGCCGAATAGGGCAAGCGAAAATTTGTGTATGCAGTAATTTCGCAAAAATCATTCTGAATCTAGCGAAAAAAATATATTTAATTGTGTTTGTTTATTATTAAATTATTGTAAATTTATATCAAATGTATTTAGTTGGATTAGGCTAAATTAAATTACGCTTATTATAATACGGTTAGGTAAGTTTTCTAAGGTTCTTTTAATACAAAATTATTAATTTTTATATTTACATAAATGAAAAAAAATACATATATCTTTAAATATATAAGAGAAAATGTTAGAAAAGACTTAATTTTAAAGGAGTTCTTTGCTTATTGACCAGTTTTACCTATTCGGCACGTCATTATATATATACGTATACATGTATATATTTTTTTTTCAACAAGTCGACCATCTCCCACCGAGGCAGGGTGACCCAAAAAGAAACAAAATCCCCAAAAAGAAAATACTTTCATCATCATTCAACACTTTCACCTCACTCATACATAATCACTGTCTTTGCAGAGGCGCTCAGATACGACAGCTGAGAAAAGTCCCTCCCAGCTGTCACTATCCCAGACCCCTCCTTTAAAGTGCAGGCATTGTACTTCCCATTTCCAGGACTCAAGTCCAACTAAATCAATTAACTGGTTTCCCTGAATCCCTTCACACAATGTTACCCTGCTCACACTCCAACAGCTCGTCAGGTCCCCAAAACCATTCGTCTCTATTCACTCCTATCTAACACGCTCACACATGTACTATATATATAAGAGTAGCGCATCCAGCAGAACTGGATGTTGTACTCCCTACCCAAGGACATACGGTGGTAGCGAGTACAATATCCAGTTCTGCTGGATGCGCTACTCTTAAGGATTGTGTGGTTCTGTGGTCTAAAGCGTCATGGGTTTTCGCTCACCATGAGGTGGGCCAAAGCAGCATGGGTTCGGCCCCTGGCTAGTGAAGTGTTGATATATATATATATATATATATATATATATATATATATATATATATATATATATATATATATATATATATTTCAACTGCTTAGATATGGAAAACTTGATGAAATAAAAATTGTATCAGGGTATACTACAAATTCTAACAATACAATAGAGCGAAAAGTAATGTGAAGGACCTGGGAGTGATAATGTCAGAAGATCTCACCTTCAAAGACCAAAACTGTGTATCTACCGCATCTGTTAGAAAAATGATAAGATGGATAAGGAGAACCTTCAAAACTAGGGACGCCAAGCCCATGATGATTCTCTTCAAATCCCTTGTTCTGTCTACGCTGGAATACTGCTGTACACTAACGGACCCCTTCAAGGCAGGCGAAATTTCTAACCTAGAGAGTGAACAGAGAACTTTCACGGTTAATATAAGTACGATAAAGCACCTAAACTACTGGGAACGGTTTAAGTCCTTTGATTTGTATTCCCTGGAACGCAGGCGGGAGAGACACATGATAATATACACCTGGAAACTCCTAGAGGGATTAGTACCAAACATTTACACGAAAATCACTCCCTATGAAAGCAAAAGACTCGGCAGGAGATGCAACATTTCCCCAATGAAAAGCAGGGGTGCCACGAGTACACTGAGAGAAAACGAAATAAGTGTCACAGGCCCAAGACTGTTCAACTGCCTCCCAGCATACATAAAGGGTATTACCAATAGACCCCTGGCTGTCTTCAAGAAGGCACTGGACAGGCACCTAAAGTCAGCATCTGACCAACCGGGCTGTGGTTCGTACGTCAGTTTGCGTGCGGCCAGCAGTAACAGTCTGATCAGACCCTGATTCACCACGAGGCCTGGTCTCAGACCGAGCTGCGGGGGCGTTGACCCCGAAACCCTCTCCAGGTAATATATATATATATATATATATATATATATATATATATATATATATATATATATATATATATATATATATGATAATACAATGATCAGTGTCAACGCCGCCGCAGTCGGATCTTCCTTTGTCAGTAAGCAGCTGTCACGGTCAGCTGGATATTGAGGTCATGCTGTCACGTGACAAAAGTCATATGACGTACGCTGGTCAACGTGACTCCGTACGAACTTACACTCATAAACTACGTAATCAACGGTGGCCCGTGGCCTGGTAGGCAACGCTCTCTATTCACTCCGAGTGTCTGTGGTTCGATCCCAGGCAAGGATGGAAACATTCGGCGTGTTTTCTTACACCTGTTGTCCCGTCCACCTAGCAAGCAAATAGGTACGAGGGTGTGAGTCGACTAGTGTGGGTGGCATCCTGGGGGACAAGATTGAGGTCCACAATGGAAGTAAGACAGACAGTCCTCAATGACGCACTGACTTTCTTGGGTTACTCTGGGTGGCTAACCCTCCGGGGTTAAAAATTCGAACAAAATCTTATCATAACAATAGTCTCATTATCCTGGAAATTATGTACAAGTCACTAAAATGGTTGTTGTTGCTGGGTCACTAGTCTACCACGGTGGCTAGTGTCTACCTGTTGCTGGGTCACTTGTCTACCACGGTGGCTAGTGTCTACCTGTTGCTGGATCACTAGTCTACCACGGTGGCTAGTGTCTACCTGTTGTTGGGTCACTAGTCTACCACGGTGGCTAGTGTATACCTGTTGCTGGGTCACTAGTCTTCCACGGTGGCTAGTGTCTACCTGTTACTGGGTCACTAGTCTATCACAGTGGCTAGAGTCTACCTGTTGCTGGGTCACTAATCTACCACGGTGGCTAGTGTCTACCTGTTGCTGGGTCACTAGTCTTCTACAGTGGCTAGTGTCTACCTGTTGCTGGGTCACTAGTCTACCACGGTGGCTAGTGTCTACCTGTTGCTGGGTCACTAGTCTACCACGGTGGCTAGTGTATACCTGTTGCTGGGTCACTAGTCTTCCACGGTGGCTAGTGTCTACCTGTTACTGGGTCACTAGTCTATCACAGTGGCTAGAGTCTACCTGTTGCTGGGTCACTAATCTACCACGGTGGCTAGTGTCTACTTGTTGCTGGGTCACTAGTCTACCACGGTGGCTAGTGTCTACCTGTTGCTGGGTCACTAGTCTACCACGGTGGCTAGTGTCTACCTGTTGCTGGGTCACTAGTCTACTACGGTGGCTAGTGTCTACCTGTTGCTGGGTCACTAGTCTACCACAGTGGCTAGTGTCTACCTGTTGCTGGGTCACTAGTCTACTACAGTGGCTAGTGTCTACCTGTTGCTGGGTCACTAATCTACCACGGTGGCTAGTGTCTACCTGTTGCTGGGTCACTAGTCTACCACAGTGGCTAGTGTCTACCTGTTGCTGGGTCACTAGTCTACCACAGTGGCTAGTGTCTACCTGTTGCTGGGTCACTAGTCTACTACGGTGGCTAGTGTCTACCTGTTGCTGGGTCACTAGTCTACCACAGTGGCTAGTGTCTACCTGTTGCTGGGTCACTAGTCTACCACAGTGGCTAGTGTCTACCTGTTGCTGGGTCACTAGTCTTCTACGGTGGCTAGTGTCTACCTGTTGCTGGGTCACTAGTCTACCACAGTGGCTAGTGTCTACCTGTTGCTGGGTCACTAGTCTACCACAGTGGCTAGTGTCTACCTGTTGCTGGGTCACTAGTCTACTACGGTGGCTAGTGTCTACCTGTTGCTGGGTCACTAGTCTACCTCAGTGGCTAGTGTCTACCTGTTGCTGG
Source organism: Cherax destructor (assembly GCA_009830355.1). Lineage (NCBI taxonomy): Eukaryota > Metazoa > Arthropoda > Malacostraca > Decapoda > Parastacidae > Cherax > Cherax destructor. Next base: position 36,273 of record WNWK01001714.1, read on the forward strand.
GTCACTAGTCTACCACAGTGGCTAGTGTCTACCTGGTGTAGGGTCACTAGTCTACCACAGTGGCTAGTGTCTACCTGTTGCTGGGTCACTAGTCTACCTCAGTGGCTAGTGTCTACCTGTTGCTGGGTCACTAGTCTACCACAGTGGCTAGTGTCTACCTGTTGCTGGGACACTAGTCTACTACGGTGGCTAGTGTCTACCTGTTGCTGGGTCCCTAGTCTACCACGGTGGCTAGTGTGTATCTGTTGCTGAGTCACTAGTCTACCACAGTGGCTAGTGTCTACCTGTTGCTGGGTCCCTAGTCTACCACGGTGGCTAGTGTGTACCTGTTGCTGAGTCACTAGTCTACCACAGTGGCTAGTGTCTACCTGTTGCTGGGTCACTAGTCTACCACAGTGGCTAGTGTCTACCTGTTGCTGGGTCACTAGTCTACTACGGTGGCTAGTGTCTACCTGTTGCTGGGTCCCTAGTCTACCACGGTGGCTAGTGTGTATATGTTGCTGGGTCACTAGTCTACCACAGTGGCTAGTGTCTACCTGTTGCTGGGTCACTAGTCTACCACAGTGGCTAGTGTCTACCTGTTGCTGGGTCACTAGTCTACTACGGTGGCTAGTGTCTACCTGTTGCTGGGTCCCTAGTCTACCACGGTGGCTAGTGTGTACCTGTTGCTGAGTCACTAGTTTACCACAGTAGCAAGTATCTACCTGGTGTTTGAAGGACAGTCCGAATTGTGATGTCAGCACACTTACTGCAAAGCCTCAGAAAACAGAATAAACGTACTGCAGGGAAAACCCAGGAGGTTTCTCCCTGGAACTGTGAGTATTTTCTTCTACCATCCCTATATGCTATGTATGTGAACTTTATTTGAAAACAAAATACATTAATGAAGATACAATGGGAAGGATAACAACATACATGGCATCACAGAGTCTTCATCTCAAATGCTTTATCCAGCTCCCTGGTGGTGGGTCGTGTGCCCAGAATACTGCAGGCATTTCCTCTATGGATCGTAACACTGAGTCACTGGAAAAGGAAGCTAGTGGCTCTTGGCCCCTTGGTTTTCGTGAGGAACTTGTTACCCAACTCTTTAAGGAATCTGAGAGCACACTTGTCCCATGATTCGAGGAGTCTCCAACCCTGTTGGGACGAAGTTATATCATGGTGCCAAGCCCTTTGTATTTGTTCATCTTCTGGGTCCTCCTGATCAGAACTGGCGGCACCACCTTCTTCAGCTTCAGAGTATTGTAGGTAGGTGTCAGTATTGTAGACGCACAGGTGTAGTCCCATGCAATCTGATTACCGTTATTCCAGGGTAGCATAGTGACTATCTGAACACTTCTGACTTCAGTCGGGCCACAGTACCCGAGGTTCTCGTTTTGTTGGGCTGTGGCGAGACTTCTCTTGATGATGTCATTGACCTCCTCGTTTATGGCATACATTCCTTCCAACGTATGACAGACAAGACTATGGAGCCCAAGTTGAACAGCTGACGCCCTGCCGGGAATGCACCTATCTTAAGTGAGTATGGAGACGGCTAGGCCAAGAGCTACACCAATCTGATGTCCCTATTTCTGGCGCTCTAATGTTCACTTAGGCGGACCGATAGATTTCTGCTCGTTTACCCTACATGTTTCTTGGGACGCTTAGAGGTGTAGAACTTTGCTTCGTTGTGAACCTTTTGATGAAGGATGTGTTCATGGTGGATTATTATTATTATAATGGGGAAGCGCTAAACCTGTACGATTATACAGCGCCTGTGGGGGGGGGATGGAAGGTATTCAGGTTTAATTCAGGGAACTGGAGCACAGATCCAATTCCCTAAATCAAGAGCCCCTCACCAGCGTCAAGGAACCTCCCTTGAGGGGAATATTCATGGTGGAAACGTTGATATTCCTTCTAGCAGACACCTGGCGGGTATTGCTGGCAACATCACCACACATAAGTACTATGAACTGTTTGGGGGAATGTTCCTTGGGGGGAATTTGTTAAGGCTAGCTTATGCAAGAAAGACGGGGATTATTGCTTTATTAAAAACCTGGTTCAGTCTATAAAAATATATATTGGCGATGCCTGGTGAATATCACCTACAGAGGCGTAAAGTATTGTAAACTGATGGAGTCAACAGGATGGAGGTCGGAGTTGCTACAGAATGTTTGTTAGGGAATATTTAAACTGTCACATCAGGAACGATGTAAAGGTGGAAGATATACACATGGAATCTGTTTGGCAGTAATTTTTCGAAAAAGCTGATCTTGGGTGTAATCCACAGACCCCCAGACCTGGAGAGTGACCAAGGTAAACTTCTATGGGACGAAATTTTAATTGCCATATAGACTGATTGTAGCAGTTTGACATAAAACCTAATCTAGAACTAAAGCAGTTGCTGACATAACTAACTAGAGAAAATAACCTGCTTAACTTGGTACTGACAAATAAAAAATCCCTGATAAATAACTTTGACTTAATGAAGAGCTTGAAAGAGACTTTCACAAATAACTTAGTTTCAATATCTTACGAAATTGTCTTAGTAATAAAAGCAAATTGAAGATCACCATTATTTTTTTTTTTTGCAACATTATATGGGTCTGGAAAGTGTGGACTGGGTGACCTGAAGGTGACCTGACAGGGTCAGGTCACTCCAGATGGATGGTGGAGGTAGTGGAAAGTGGAAAGAGAAACCTTCTGATATACAGTACAATTCTAATACAAACTATTTAGACAGAATGTAAAGTACGTAAGGTGTATGCACTCAGACACACACACTCGGGGCCAGGAGCTGAATCTCGATCCCTGCAACCACAATTAGGTGAGTACACACACATAGCGTTCCTTCTGTCTCCCCCAACACAAACCCCACCCCTACAGCAACCCCCACCCCTACAGCAACCCCCTACGGGCACTCTGCCCCCACCCCATCACAAACCCCACCCCCATCATAAACCCAACCCCCCATCACAAACCCCACCCCCCATCACAAACCCCACCCCCCATCACAAACCCCACCCCCCATCACAAACCCCACCCCCCATCACAAACCCCACCCCCATCACAAACCCCACCCCCATCACAAACCCCACCCCCATCACAAACCCCACCCCCATCACAAACCCCACCCCCATCACAAACCCCACCCCCATCACAAACCCCACTCCCACCGCAGCCCCCCATAGGCCCCAACCAGGACTCCAGCTCCAACCCCAATATCCCCCCAGGACCACAGTTTTAGAAACGAAGTTGCAGGTTTGGTACACGAACGGGGATGGAATAACGAATAAATATGAGGAGTGAAATGAAAGAATCAATGAGAAGTCCCCAGACATCATAGCAGTCACAGAAACGAAACTCACTGAGGCAATAACAGACGCAATCTTCCCACCGGGATATCAGATCCTGAGGAAAGATAGGAGGAGTAGAGGGGAGGAGGGGTTGCACTGCTTGTAAGGAACCAATGGAGATTTGAGGAAATGGAAGGCATGGACGCGATTAGTGAAAGGGACTACATAGTAGGTACAATTCAGTCAGGGGAACATAAGGTAGCCATTGCAGTGATGTATAACCCACCACAGAACTGCAGGAGGCCAAGAGAGGAATATGAAGAGAGCAACAGAGCAATGGTGGACACACTTGCTGAGGTGGCAAGAAGAGCTCACTCGAGCAGAGCAAAATTACTGGTTATGGGCGACTTCAACCACAGGGAGATCGATTGGGAAAATCTGGAGCCACATGGGGGTCCAGAAACATGGAGAGCCAAGATGATGGATGTGGTACTGGAAAACTTTATGCACCAACATGTCAGGAACACTACCAAAGAGAGAGGAGAGGACGAACCAGCAAGGCTGGACCTCGTGTTCACCCTCAGCAGCTCAGACATTGAGGACATCACATATGAGAGGCCCCTGGGAGCCAGTGACCATGTAGTTCCGAGCTTTGAGTATATAGTAGAGTTACAAGTGGAGAGAGCAACAGGAGTTGAAAGGGAAAAGCCAAACTAGAAAAGAGGGGACTACACGGGTATGAGGAACTTCCTGCAATAGGTTCAGTGGGACAGAGACATGGAAGGAAAGTTAGTAAACGAAATGATGGAATACGTAACAACAAAATCAAGGAAGCAGAGGAAAAGTTTGTTCCCAAGGGCAACAGAAATAATGGGAAGTCCAGAACGAGCCCTTGGTTTACCCAAAGGTGCAGGGAGGCAAACACTAAGTGCACTAGAGAATGGAAAAAGTACAGAAGGCAAAGGACACAGGAAAATAAGGAGATTAGTCGTAGAGCCAGAAACGAGTATGCACAGATAAGGAGGGAGGTCCAGCGACAGTACGAAAATGACATAGCAATGAAAGTCAAGTCTGACCCGAAACTGCTGTATAGCCACATTAGGAGGAAGACAACAGTCAAAGACCAGGTGATCAGGCTGAGGAAAGAAGGTGGGGAACTCACAAGAAACGATCAAGAGGTATGTGAGGAGCTCAACACGAGATTTAAGGAAGTATTTACAGTGGAGGCAGGAAGGACTCTGGGAAGACAGTACAGAGTGGGATACCAACAAGGAATATACCAAGTGTTGGATGACATACACACAGCTGAGGAGGAGGTGAAGAAGTTCCTCAGTGACCTTGATACCTCAAAGGCGATGGGACCGGACATCTCCCCGTGGGTCCTTAGAGAGGGAGCAGAGATGCTGTGTGCCACTAACCACAATATTGAACACATCCCTTGAAACTGGGCAACTACCTGAGGTATGGAAGAAGGCAAGTGTAGTTCCCATTTTTAAGAAAGGAGACAAAAACGAGGCACTAAACTATAGACCAGTGTCACTTACGTGTATAGTGTGCAAAGTCATGGAGAAGATTATCAGGAGGAGAATGGTGGAACACCTGGAACGGCACAAGATTATAAACGACAACCAGCACGGATTCATGGAAGGCAAATCCTGTGTCACAAACCTTCTGGAGTTCTATGACAAAGTAACAGAAGTAAGACACGAGAGGGAGGGGTGGGTTGATTGCATTTTCTTGGACTGCAGGAAGGCCTTCGACACAGTTTCTCATAAGAGATTAGTGCAGAAGTTAGAGGATCAAGCGTGTATAACAGGAAGGCCACTGCAATGGATCAGAGAATACCTGACAGGGAGGCAATAACGGGTCATGGTACGTGATGAGGTATCACAATGGGCGCCTGTGACGAGCGGGGTCCCACAGGGGTCAGTCCTAGGACCAGTGCTATTCTTGGTATATGTGAATGACATGACGGACGGGATAGACTCAGAAGTGTCTCTGTTCGCAGACGATGTGAAGTTAATGAGGAGAATTAAATCAGATGAGGATCAGGCAGGACTACAAAGAGACCTGGACATGTTGGACACCTGGTCCAGCAACTGGCTTCTCGTATTTAACCCCACCAAATACAAAGTCATGAAAATCGGGGAATGGCAAAGAAGACCGCAGACAGAGTATAGGCTAGATAGCCAAAGACTGCAAACCTCGCTCAAGGAGAAAGATCTTGGGGTGAATATAACACCAAGCACGTCTACGGAAGCACACATCAACCAGATAACTGCTGCAGCATACGGGCGACTGGCAAACCTGAGAATAGCGTTCCGATACCTTAGTAAGGAATCGTTCAAGACACTGTACACCGTGTACGTCAAGCCCATACTAGAGTATGCAGCGCCAGTTTGGAACCCATACCTGGTGAAGCACGTCAAGAAATTAGAGAAAGTGCAAAGGTTTGCGACAATGTTAGTTTCAGAGCTAAGGGGAATGTCCTATGAAGAAAGGTTAAGGGAAATCGGCCTGACAACACTGGAGGACAGGAGGGTTAGGGGAGACATGATAACGACATACAAAATACTGCGGGGAATAAACAAGGTGGATAGAGACAGGATGTTCCAGAGAGGGGACACAGAAACAAGGGGTCACAATTGGAAGTTGAAGACTCAGATGAGTCAAAGGGATGTTAGGAAGTATTTCTTCAGCCATAGAGTAGTCAGGAAGTGGAATAGTCTAGCAAGTGATGTAGTGGAGGCAGGAACCATACATAGCTTTAAGACGAGGTATGATAAAGCTCATGGAGCAGGGAGAGAGGGGACCCAGTAGCGATCAGTGAAGAGGCGGGGCCAGGAGCAACCACAATTAGGTGAGTACAATTAGGTGAGTATACACACACACACACACACGCGGAGCCAGGAGCTATGAATCGACCCCTGCAACCACAACTAGGTGAGTACACACACACACACTCATCTCTGAGGTGACAGCCTCATTCCCAGGTAACAATTGTCGTGGTATATTGAACTGTCTTCGTAATGTGGTACAGTTGTCCAGGTGTTGTGGTACAGTTGTCCAGGTGTTGTGGTACAGTTGTCCAAGTGTTGTGGTACAGTTGTCCAGGTGTTGTGGTACAGTTGTCCAGGTGTTGTGGTACAGTTGTGCAGGTGTTGTGGTACAGTTGTCCAAGTGCTGTGGTACAGTTGTCCAGGTGTTGTGGTACAGTTGTCCAGGTGTTGTGGTACAGTTGTCCAGGTGTTGTGGTACAGATGTCCAGGTGTTGTGGTACAGTTGTCCAGGTGTTGTGGTACAATTGTCCAGGTGTTGTGGTACAGTTGTCCAGGTGTTGTGGTACAGATGTCCAGGTGTTGTGGTACAGTTGTCCAGGTGTTGTGGTACAGTTGTCCAGGTGTTGTGGTACAGTTGTCCAGGTGTTGTACAATTGTCCAGGTGTTGTGGTACAGTTGTCCAGGTGTTGTGGTACAGATGTCCAGGTGTTGTGGTACAGTTGTCCAGGTGTTGTGGTACAGTTGTCCAGGTGTTGTGGTACAGATGTCCAGGTGTTGTGGTACAGTTGTCCAGGTGTTGTGGTACAGTTGTTCAGGTGTTTTGGTACATATGTCCAGGTTTTGTGGTACAGTTGTTCAGGTGTTTTGGTACAGTTGTCCAGGTGTTGTGGTACAGTTGTCCAGGTGTTGTGGTACAGATGTCCAGGTGTTGTGGTACAGTTGTCCAGGTGTTTTGGTACAGTTGTCCAGGTGTTGTGGTACAGTTGTCCAGGTGTTTTGGTACAGTTGTCCAGGTGTTTTGGTACAGTTGTCCAGGTGTTTTGGTACAGTTGTCCAGGTGTTGTGGTACAGTTGTCCAGGTGTTGTGGTACAGATGTCCAGGTGTTGTGGTACAGTTGTCCAGATGTTGTGGTACAGTTGTTCAGGTGTTTTGGTACATATGTCCAGGTTTTGTGGTACAGTTGTTCAGGTGTTTTGGTACAGTTGTCCAGGTGTTGTGGTACAGTTGTCCAGGTGTTTTGGTACAGTTGTCCAGGTGTTTTGGTACAGTTGTCCAGGTGTTTTGGTACAGTTGTCCAGGTGTTGTGGTACAGTTGTCCAGGTGTTTTGGTACAGTTGTCCAGGTGTTTTGGTACAGTTGTCCAGGTGTTTTGGTACAGTTGTCCAGGGGTTATTCACTTTGTTTCAGTTATATACAAGCGGTGTATTGTTCAAGGTATGGTACAACGTATGTATACATTTTGTACGAATCTAAACGGCCTGGAATTCAGTTTATAGCGGATATACATTGTATAGCTTTTATACATTGCATTCTAATCATATACTGTATACCTATCATCTCTAGTATAAAGTGTATACTTTATACTAGAGTGTATACTTTATACTAGAGTGTATACTTTATACTATCTTACCTGGTAGTACTTGTTATATAACAGGTATACATTGAATATTAAGTATAACTAGATGTATTTCGGCCCCTGTATGATCCTAGTATCCCTTTACTGAATAACTCTAGTTCCCTGTACAGAGTGTGGCGTATGTTTTTAACACGGTTAAATATTAGCGCTAAATAACAAAAAGGCACAATACCGTGACTGGAACAATACACACACAACCCGCACATATAAAAAGAGAGGAGCTTACGACGACGTTTCGGTCTGACTTGGACCATTTACAAAGTCACACTAACACACAGAGACAGACGAAGGGTATTTATAGGCAGGCAGACAGGGTAGGGTACAAGAGAGTGGGGTAATGATGGAGTAAGTAGTGGAAGTAGTAGTAGTAGTAATAGTAGTAGAGGAGACAGTCATATGGGAAGGAGCACTGCAATGAGGCTAGCGGCCCGCAAGGGTGGGACGAGAGGGAAGAAAGGCGAATAAAATGAAGGACAAATACAAGGCAAAAGAGAAGAAAGAAAGGAAAACCCATAGGAGAAAAAATGAGAAGGGGGAAGAGAAGAAAGGGAAGGAATCAGGTTAAGTCACGGGTGTTCTGAAGTTTAGAGCATTTAACAATGTAATGAGAGAGGAAAGCATCAACAGAGACAAAGCCAGGGCTAAGATTCATACAGGGAAAGTTGTTTATAAGGGAGGATTCAACCAGGCGGCGACTATGAAAGTTGGACGTAGGGTAGACAGTTTTTGCAGAAGACCAATCAATAGGATGACTGTGATCTCTGACATGACAGAAAAGAGCATTATTAGTGTCGGCAAGCCTAACACTATTTTTGTGCTCCCTGAGTCTGTCAGAAAGAGATCGGCCAGTTTCTCCGAAGTACTGAAGAGGACAGGAGGAGCAAGAAATAGAGTAGACACCAGGAGAATCTGTGGAGGGAGGGGAAGTATGAACTAGATTAGTGCGAAGAGTGTTAGTCTGACGAAAGGTAAGTTTGATGTACATTCATTACTTCTCTTATCATGCCTCCTCTGTCAAGAAGAGTGTTCTTATCTCCCTCTTTCTCCGTGCTCTCCGCATCTGTGATCCTCAGTTTCTTGAAGCAGAAATTTCCACTCTTCATAATTCATTTTCCCGCCTGGGCTACCCTTCCCATTTCATAGACTCTGCTTTCTCTCGTGCTAAACGGACTTTCTTCTCTCCTAAACCCTCTACTCCTGAGAACTCTCCTGTCCTCTGCCTTCCCTACATCTCTGGTCTCTCTAATCTCAGCAACTCTCTCCGTTCCTTAGACATCAAACTTACCTTTCGTCAGACTAACACTTATAGAGTGTCATCATTCTTATAGGAATGTATCAGCGTTTAATGTTTTTAAGTGAATAATAGGAGGCGTTCTTTAGTTATTGATTGGAGACCAATGTCACTGTTTAATCAAATTGGCAAATTTGCACTTGTGGAGGCTAAGAAATAACGCGAATCTTGTTTTCTGGGCCGAAAATTTGAAGCCGATCAGAAAAGTCATTCTCCAGTTATCGTACGGATTCCAAGTTGTTTTTTAATTAGTGTATTGACAAATTTGCCCACACACAAGGTGAACTTTATATGTACTGTCCTGCCGTAAGATGCAGCAGCCATTAAATATTAAAGGCATTACAAATGGCGGACTCTAATATATTTAACGTGATTAAACAGGAATCAGAATTGTATATTAGTTTACACAAAATTGTCAGATGTGCACTTACACACTTACACACTTACACACTTACACACTTGAATTTTGCTCTCCGCTGGTCGAATTAGGAGGCTTTTTTATTTTTTTAAATTGAGGCTAGGCACCAGAGTTTTGGAAGTTACTGGAGCATTTACAGGCTGCTGGGTTGTAGAGCCACTTAAGAAAGAAGACAACCATGATGGACCAGATAATAAGGGAGGAAAGCAGCTCATTAGAAGCGATCAAGATGTTTGCGAGGAGCTGAACACAAGGTACAAGAAATTATTCTCAGTGGAATCAAGAACATCGACAGAGTCAAAGAAGAGTGATAAGATAAGATTTCTTCGGATTTTTAACCCCGGAGGGTTAGCCACCCAGGATAACCCAAGAAAGTCAGTGCGTCATCGAGGACTGTCTGTCTTATTTCCATTGGGGTCCTTAATCTTGTCCCCCAGGATGCGACCCACACCAGTCGACTAACAACCCAGGTACCTATTTGCTGCTAGGTGAACATGACAACAGGTGTAAGGAAACACGTCGAAATGTTTCCACCCGCCGGGAATCGAACCCGGGCCCTCCGTGTGTGAAGCGAGAGCTCTAGCCACCAGACCACCGGGCCACCACTGGATACAATACAAAGAGGTGAAGAGACTACTGAGCGAGCTGCTCTATGACCCTTGTGGGTTTAGCGCTTAGTTTTGATTGTAATAATAATACTGAGCGAGGTACTGTAGATGCCTCCAAGGCAGTATGACGACATCTGTCCGTGCTCTCTGAGAGAGGGAGCAGTGGAAGTTCGTGAAGCACTAGCACAGTGTACCAGGTTCCAGGAGCAAAGGCTGCAAACCTCCCTGAAAGTGAAGGGTTTCGGGATAAGCAGAGCTTCTCGGAGTGAGCTTAATTTGATTAACATTTGCCTCAGTCACACACAAACCAAATACCCACATCTTGAAACCCGAAATTAGCAAATTTAATCATAACCTGGAACCTCAACAAGGGGTCATTCACGGCACTATACTCTTGGAGTATGCAGCACCAGTATGGAACCCACATCAGACAAATCTTGTCAAGAAGTTGGAAAAAAGTTTAAACGAGATTAATCCCAGAGCTAAGAGTTATGAGACGTATTCCAGCCTAGAGAGAACAAGTGACTTCAAAAGGATTAGCATGGCATCATTTTATTTGAAAGTTCTCATTATCCATCCTCTCATTTTCCTTGCATATGTGACAAGAGAGAGAGGGGTAGGTAGATTGCATTTTCGTGGACTGCAAGAAGGCTTTTGACACAGTTCTACACAAGAGATTAGTGCAAAAGCTGGAGGACCAGGCAGGTATAACAGGGAAGGCACTGCAATGGATCAGAAAATATCTGAAGGGAAGGCGTCAGCGAGTCATGGTACGTGACGAGATGTCAGAGTGGGCACCTGTGACGAGCGAGGTTCCACAGGGGTCAGTCCTAGGACCAGTGCTGTTTCTGGTATATGTGAATGACATGACGGAAGGAATAGACTTGGAAGTGTCCCTGTTTGCACATGATGTGAAGTTAATGAGGAGAATTCAGTCAGAGGAGGATCAGGCAGAACTACAAAGGGATCTGGACAGGCTGCAATCCTGTTCAGCAAATGGCTTCCGGAGTTCAACCACACCAAGTGCAAAGTCGTGAAGATCGGGGAAGGGCAAATAAGACCGCAGACAGAGCACAGTCTAGGGGGCCAAAGACTACAAAGCTCAAGGAAAAGGATTTCGGAGTGAATATAATACCGAACACATCTCCTGAGGCGCAGCATATGTGCGACTGGTGAACCTAAGAATAGTATTTCGGTATCTCAGTAAGGAGTCGTTCAGGACCCTGTACAGCATGTACGTCAGGCCCGTATTGGAGTATAAAGCTCCGGTTTGGAACCCACACCTAGCCAAGCACGTCAGGAAACTAGAGAAAGTGCAGGGTTTGTAACGAGACTAGTTCTGGAACTAAGGGGCATGTCCTACGAGGAGAGGTTAAGGGAACTCGACCTGGCGACACTGGAGGACAGGAAAGATAGGAGGGACATGATAACGACATATAAAATACTGAGAGGAATCGACAAGGTGGACAGAGATAGGATGTTCCAGAGATGGGACACAGCAACAAGGGGTCACAATTGGAAGTTGAAGACTCAGATGAGTCACAGGGATGTTAAGAAGTATTTCTTCAGTCATAGAGTTATCAGGAAGTGGAACAGTCTGAAAAGTGATGTAGTGGAGGCAGGAACCATACATAGCTTTAAGAAGAGGTACGATAAGGCTCATGGAGCAGGGAGAGTGGACCTAGTAGCGACCAGCAAAAATGCGGGGCCAGGAGCTATGAATCGACCCCTGCAACCACAAATTGGTGAGTACACATACACAATTTGTTCCCGTTATACTGACCGTTCAGCTCTGCCTGAGGCCAGGATCACCTTCACTGTGTGTGACTAACACCACACACGCACACACACACACACACACACACACACACACACACACACACACACACACACACACACACACGCCAGCGGGGCCAGGAGCTGAGTCTCGACCCCTGCAACCACAATTAGGTGAGTACGCACACACACACACGCACACACGCACGCACACACGCACACACGCAGACACACACACACACGCACACACGCACACACACACACACACGCACACACACACACACACGCACACACACACACACACACACACACACACACACACACACACACACACACACACACACACACACACACACACACACTATGACTCGACCCCTGCAACCACAACTAGGTGAGGTGAGTACACACACAGAAAATAAGTCATTGACTTTTTTGGGTGATTTACACATATGTTACTATGTATGATAGTTTGTATAACTGTATTTATGTGTAACTGTACCTAAATAAAGTTACTAAATACGCACACTACACGACATAGACACTGTGTATTATTTTAACTAGGGAAGGGTGAGACCAGCGCTCTCTCCGCTCCTTTGGAACAAGAGCATTTAAGTCATCAATTCCTGTCAAGGAATGCTGATATTGTGTAGTTGTTATATTATTATTATTATTATTATGAAGAGAGAGAGAGAGAGAGAGAGAGAGAGAGAGAGAGAGAGAGAGAGAGAGAGAGAGAGAGAGATGTGGGGAGGTACATCATTTTCACTTGTATCAGCCTGAAGATAAGGATGGCAGGTTACATTTGTCTCTGAGGAAGCAAAAATAATGATCTCTAGGCACCATGATGGTACTGCTGGAGCAGTGATGAGAATGAATGAGAGATCTTTCCTACTCGGGGACGAGGTGGATCGCCTTGGGGTGAAATTGGATTCAAAATATCTATGAAAAATCACGTAGTAAATCTTGCAAACAAGGCGACCAGGAAGCTAATGTCACTAAGAGGTATCTCGTATCTGCTCGATAGTAGAGGCTGTAAAACTGCACGAGGCACAAGTGCGCTCACAACTTGAGTATACTCCACTGTCTTGGATTGCCTGCCCACCGTCTCATCTATGACTTCTTGACAAAATAAAGAACAGAGTAAGAATAGAGAACAGAGTAAGACGACTTCTCGCCTGGACTCAGTCTGGACAGATCTGTCATTTCAGCAGAGCCTTCAATACAGGAGGGATGTGAATGATCTTTATGTTATGCACAAGGCCAGTGTTGTCATGGTACTACACTTTGCTCCACATCGTGGAGAATGAGAGACAGCTTCTATACTACAAGACGGACAGCAAAAAACAACTACACTCTGGCTGTACCCTTCTCAAGAACACCACTTCGTCTGAGATCATTTATTTTTTAAAGTGACCCAAGTCTGGAACATATTCATACAGCATACCTGGAGAGAGTTTCGGAGGTCAATGCCCCCGTGGCCCGGTCTGTGACCAGGTCTCGCAGTGAATCAGGGCCTGATCAACTAGGCTGTTACTGTTGGCAGCACGCCAACCGACGTACGAACCACAGCCCGGCTGATCAGGTACTGACTTTAGGTGCCTGTCCAGAGCCTTCTTGAAGACAGCCAGGGGTCTATTAGTAATCCCCCTTATGTTGCTGGGAGGCAGTTGAACAGTCTTGGGTCCTTGACACTTATTGTGTTGTTTCTCAGTGTACTCGTGGCGCCCCTGCTTTTCATTGGGGAAATGTTGCATCTCCTGCCGAGTCTTTTGCTTGCATAGCGAGTGATTTTCATGTGCAAGTTTGGTACTAATCCCTCTAGAATTTTCCAGGTGTATATTATCATGTATTTGTCTCTCCTACGTTCCAGGGAATACAGATCAAGGGACTTCAACCGTTCCCAGTAAATTTAATTGTTTTACCGTACTTATGTGTGCCGTGAAAGTTCTCTGTTCATTCGCCTGCCTTGAAAGGGGCCGTTCAGTAATATTCCAGCCTAGAGAGAACAAGCGATTTGAAGTCAGCATGAGCTTGGCGTCCCTAGTTTTGAAGGTTCTCATTATCCTCCCTATCATTTTTCTAGCAGACGTGGTAGATACATTGTTGTGGTCTTTGAAGGGGAGATCCTCGCTCTATGACATCATAATGGCATATGTGTCGGTTACCAAATGAAATAGCTGGTCCGCAGATGGCTCCAACTTCATCTTGTAGGATGGAGGTAGGTAACACCTCTTAGCTTGTAAACAGAAGTAGGAACCTAAAACTGTAAAATCCCTTGTGTAAATATGAGAGAGAGAGAAGGAGAGAGAGAGAGATAGAGAGAATAACTACTCTGAACTAGTACTGGAGGTGTGGTTGGGAGGGGAAGGGGGGGTAAATAAAAGGAAGGGGAAGGGAGAAATTTCCTTCCCCGCCACCACCTCCCCCAACTCGTGGGAACTCTCACCTTGGGAGTGGCGGGGGGGAGGGGAGGGGAAGTGGGGGAAATTTTCTCTCTCGTGTGTGTCGGCCAGTTTGTGTTGGGTTGTGGTTGTGGCAGGGTACTCTCCATGCTGTTTCTCTCTGCTGCTGCTGCTGCTGAACCTGCTGCTGCTGCTTCAGTTAAAGCTATACTGCGCCTCCGTCAGGTGCTGTTGAGAGAGCTGGAGCACCAGCAGGCAGGCAGGGTTAACTTCAAGCTCACCTTTCATCCCACCGTCAAAGTTTACACAAAGCAGACGAAAAATTTGAGCCTCTTTAGAACGGAACCATGTGTCTTATTGATAGTGAGAACATTGTTGTTTGAGAGTGCCACCCCAGTCTGAGAGTGCCACCCCCAGTCTGAGAGTGCCACCCCAGTCTGAGAGTGCCACCCCCAGTCTGAGTGCCCAGTCTGATAGTGCCACCCCAGTCTGAGAGTGCTCACAGTCTGAGTACCCACAGTCTGAGAGTGCCCATAGTCTGAGTGCCCACAGTCAGAGTGCTCACAGTCTCAGTACCCACAGTTTGAGAGTGCCCACAGTCTGAGTGCCCACAGTCTGAGTGCCCACAGTCTGAGAGTGCCCTTAGTCTGAGTGCCCTTAGTCTTCTGAGTGCCCACAGTCTGAGAGTGCCCACAGTCTGAGTGCCCACAAATTAAGGTGTTAGGAATAAGAGTGAATTTTTGTGCCCCGTCATCAGTGAATATTTTTTCCGTGTTTCATTCTCGTAATTAAATCGTAAATCAGTGCCAAAACTTTTTTTCAGTGCTAACACTTCTTTCAGTGCCACCACTTGTGTTTCAGTACCACCACTTGTGTTTCAGTGCCACCACTTGTGTTTTAGTACCACCACTTGTGTTTCAGTGCCACCACTTGTGTTTCAGTACCACCACTTGTGTTTCAGTGCCACCACTTGTGTTTTAGTACCACCACTTGTGTTTCAGTAACAACACTTGTGTTTCAGTAACAACACTTGTGTTTCAGTAACAACACTTGTGTTTCAGTAACAACACTTGTGTTTCAGTAACAACACTTGTGTTTCAGTAACAACACTTGTGTTTCAGTACCACCACTTGTGTTTCAGTATCACCACTTGTGTTTCAGTACCACCACTTGTGTTTCAGTACCACCACTTGTGTTTCAGTGCCACCACTTGTGTTTCAGTGCCACCACTTGTGTTTCAGTGCCACCACTTGTGTTTCAGTACCACCACTTGTGTTTCAGTACCACCATTTGTGTTTCAGTACCACCACTTGTGTTTCAGTACCACCACTTGTGTTTCAGTGCTACCACTTGTGTTTCAGTACCACCACTTGTGTTTCAGTATCGCCACTTGTGTTTTAGTTCCACTACTTGTGTTTCAGTGCCACCACTTGTGTTTCAGTACCACCATTTGTGGTTCAGTACCACCACTTGTGTTTCAGTACAACCACTTGTGTTTCAATTCCACCACTTGTGTTTCATTGATACCACTTGTGTTTCAGTGCCACCATTTGTGTTTCAGTACCACCATTTGTGTTTCAGTACCACCATTTGTGTTTCAGTGCCACCACTTGTATTTCAGTGCCATCATTTGTTTCAGTACCACCACTTGTGTTTCAGTACCACCATTTGTGTTTCAGTACCGCCACTTGTGTTTCAGTGCCATCATTTGTTTCAGTATGACCACTTGTGTTTCAGTGCCACCGCTTGTTTCGGTGCCACTAGTGTTTTAGTACAACCACTTGTGTTAATGGCAACCACTTGTCTTTCATTGCCACCACTTGTTTCTATACCACCTCTTGCGTTTCAGTACCATCACTTTCGTTACCATCACTTGTTTCAGTATTATCACCTGTGTTTCAGAGCCACCACATGTGTTTCAGTGCCACGACTTGTTTCAGTACTGCCACCTGTTTAAGTGGCATCACTTGTAGTATCATTACCAGCACTTGTTTTATTAACTCGACTTGTTTCAGTACACCACTTATTACACAACTTGTTTCAGTACTACCACTTGTTTAAGTGCCATCAGTGTTTCAGTACCACCAATTGTTTGCGTGCCATCAGTGTTTCAGTAACACCACTTGTTTAAGTGCCATCATTGTTTCAGTACCACCACTTGTTTAAGTGCCATCATTGTTTCAGTACCACCACTTGTTTAAGTGCCATCAATGTTTCAGTACCACCACTTGTTTAAGTGCCATTAGTGTTTCAGTAACACCACTTGTTTAAGTGCCATCAGTGTTTCAGTACCACCACTTGTTTGCGTGCCATCAGTGTTTCAGTACCACCACTTGTTTGCGTGCCATCAGTGTTTCAGTAACACCACTTGTTTAAGTGCCATTAGTGTTTCAGTAACACCACTTGTTTAAGTGCCATCAATGTTTCAGTAACACCACTTGTTTGCGTGCCATCAGTGTTTCAGTAACACCACTTGTTTAAGTGCCATCAATGTTTCAGTACCACCACTTGTTTAAGTGCCATCAATGTTTCAGTACCACCACTTGTTTAAGTGCCATCAATGTTTCAATAACACCACTTGTTTCAATATCATCTCATTTCTTAGGTAGGATTTTGCCTCTAAAGGGGCAGCTAGTTTATTGTGCATCCCATAGTCACCCTGTGAGAGCACCACAAGAGCTTATTATACACAATAAACCCCAGGATCGAGGCTCCCAAAGGTTAGGTTAAGTAAGATTCATCGGGAAACAGAACGAGTATTTCTGACCAGAGTCTTAGTCATATGATGACAGAGGCGTCACTGGTGCGTTCAGCTGACAACGACCTTCCGCTGCTTCACCGTTAAGGCGTTAGTAGGAGAACATATGGATTTACATTTACAGTTGCCAGCAACCCCTCAAGGGAGGTTCCTTGACGCTGGTGAGGGGCTCTTGATCTAGGGAATTGGATCTGTGCTCCAGTTCCCTGAATTAAGCCTGAATACCTTTCATCCCCCTCCCCCTCCCGCACAGGCGTTGTATACTCCTACGGGTTTAGCGCTTTCCTATGATTATAATAATAATAATAATGTTGCCTGCAAATTTGGGAAATTTGCTTAAAATGTCTGGTATCTTATCTTCATTAATAAGAAATCTTGACAAATCACGTAGGTTATTATACTGTCTATCTATTTATTCCTCAATAAGTGGGCAGTTAAGCACATAGTGTTCAAGATAGTGACCATAGGGCTGGCCACATACTTTGGATTTAGTTTGATCATCATCTGTGTGTCTGTCAAACTGCCAGACGTACTTGTAGCCAAGACTGAAGCTGGCTACTACAACATCAGTCTGTTCACATTACAAGTTGCTCCAAACGTACTTATCTACGTTCATGTTATCATAGTATTTTATAGATCTACTCAGGCTTTTAACTGCATTACTGTAACATTCAGTTCCATTATTTACTTCTCTCCTAATATTATTCCTAATGCTAGACACAGACACACCAAAGTAATATTCTACATTTTCATTCAGAGTATTTTTTTTTTTTTGGAAGGGGGGGGGGGTTAACTTATCAAAGAACAACTTTGTTGTGAAGGATTATTCCAGTTTGTGATGGATTCCATAGCAATTGTACATTAATTCCATTTTCATTGATGTAACATCACATGTTATTCAATACGACCACTTGTGTTCAGTGCCACCACTTGTTTCACTGCCACCACTTGTGTTCAGTACCACCACTTGTATTCAGTACCACCACTTGCGTTAAGGGCCACCACTTGATTCAGTACCACCACTTGTGTTCAGTGCCACCACTTGATTCACTACCACCACTTGTGTTCAGTGCCACCACTTGATTCACTACCACCACTTGTGTTCAGTGCCATCACTTGATTCACTACCACCACTTGTGTTGAGTGCCACCACTTCATTCACTACCACCATTTGTCTTCAGTGCCACCACTTGTGTGTCAGTACCATCACTTGTTTCAGTAGCATCACTTATGCTTCGGTACCACCACTTGTGTTTCAGTGCTACAACTTGTGTTTCAGCACCACCGATTGTGTTTCTGTTATGCTATTTGTTTCAGTACTTCCACTTATTTCAGTACCACTACTTGTGTTTCAATACTACCACTTTGTTTCAGCACCACCCCTTCAGTACCACTTGTTTCAATGTCACATCTTTTTCAGTACCACCATTTGTTACAGTAACACTACTCGTATAAGTAACACACTTAAATCAGTACTACCACTTGTTTCATTATCATCATGTGTCAATGTTACCACTTGTTTCAGTATTACAACTTGCATCAATCCCACCACTTGTTTTGGTGTCACTTCTTTTTCATTGCCAGTGCCTCCACATGTTTCATTGTCTCCACTTGTTTCAGTGCCACCACTTGTTTCAGAGCCTCCACTTGTTTCAGTGCCACCACTTGTTTCAGTGCCTCCACTTGTTTCAGTGCCACCACTTGTTTCAGTGCCTCCACTTGTTTCAGTGCCACCACTTGTTTCAGTGCCCCCACTTGTTTCAGTGCCTCCACTTGTTTCAGTGCCACCACTTGTTTCAGTGCCTCCACTTGTTTCAGTGCCTCCACTTGTTTCAGTGCCTCCACTTGTTTCAGTGCCACCACTTGTTTCAGTGGCTCCACATGTTTCATTGTCTCCACTTGTTTCAGTGCCACCACTTGTTTCAGTGCCTCCACTTGTTTCAATGCCACCACTTGTTTCAGTGCCTCCACTTATTTCAGTGCCTCCACTTGTTTCAGTGCCACCACTTGTTTCAGTACCACCACTTGGTTCAGTGCCTCCACTTGTTTCAGTGCCACCATTTGTTTCAGTGCCACCACTTGTTTCAGTGCTTCCACATGTTTCATTGTCTCCACTTGTTTCAGTGCCACCAATTGTTTCAATGCCTCCACTTGTTTCAGTGCCACCACTTGTTTCAGTGCCTCTACTTGTTTCAGTGCCACCATTTGTTTCAGTGCCACCACTTGTTTCAGTGCCTCCACTTGTTTCAGTGCCTCCACTTGTTTCAGTGCCACCACTTGTTTCAGTGCCTCCACTTGTTTCAGTGCCTCCACTTGTTTCAGAGCCACCACTTGTTTCAGTGCCTCCACTTGTTTCAGTGCCTCCACTTGCTTCAGTGCCACCACTTGTTTCAGTGCCTCCACTTGTTTCAGTGCCTCCACTTGTTTCAGTGCCACCACTTGTTTCAGTGTCTCCACTTGTTTCAGTGCCTCCACTTGCTTCAGTGCCACCACTTGTTTCAGTGCTACCACTTGTTTCAGTGCACACCACTGGTGTGGATCGCATCCTGGGATAAAATTGACCTAATTTTCCCGCAATTGTCTGCAAAGTAAGGGGCTTTCTATGTAGTAGAATGTCATTAATGTCAGCTAGGCCTGTATACTTTGTACACGTACTTGTAGAAATAAAGATATTATTCTTATTATTATATTATAATCGAAGTTCAGAATGTATGCCCAGGGGTCCTGACCAGCAAAATAAATTCAGTTATGAGAGTGCCTTCACCAAATTCAACTTCAATAAGAACATCCAATGGGATCAAATTAACCATGTCCTTAACGAAACTCGTTGGGAAGATATCTCAACCAACACGGATCCGACTCAGTACCTAGAAAGGATCAACTCTGTGGCACTTGAGGTATGCTCAGAGCACATTCCTCTAAGAAAAAAAGAAGAGAAGATGTAAACTAGAAACAGAGAGACACTCGCTCTTCAGGCAAAGGTGAAGAATCACAGAGCTTTACAAAAGAGATAGTCTATCTGGAGTAGTATATACGGAAAGAGCCTCTGGGTGGAGAAATATAAAATATGGAACTTAAGTTAAATGAATCATACAGGAGCCAGGAAACACGGTAAGAACTTTATTAAAGCAATAAATGAAATTGAACGAAATCCAAAATATTTCTTTTCATATGTTGAATCTAGAGGAAAAAACACACATCCAGTATTGGGTCTTTGCTTCAAAGAGATGGGACTTACACCGATGACAGCAAAGAAATGAGTGAGATACTGAAGTCCCAATATGACTCAGTGTTTAGTGAGCTGTTATTCTGACTGAGAGTCGACAATCTGAATGAATTTTATTTTATGACCGAGACTCAAAATTTTGTTAATATCTCCAGAATGTCTGGCATAACCCTAAGGCCAATGGACGTTGATAAAGCAGTTAACAACATATCCATGAACTCTGCCCCAGGCTCAGACTCGTGGAACTCTGTGTTCATCAAGAACTGCAAGAAACACTTTTTGCATGCCTTAAATATTCTATGTAGAGGAGCCTGGACGTGGGTGTCATCCCTCAGATTCTAAAAACAATGGATATAGCCCCATTCCACAACATAAAAGTCTTTGAGATTGTTTTAAGAAGCAAGATCGCAAACCACTTGGATACCAAGCAATTACACAGGGCAATTACTTAAGGCCTGGTCACAGACCGGGCCGCAGGGGCGTTGACCCCTGGAACTCTCCAGGTATACTCCAGGTAAGGCAGCATGGGTTTAGAGCAGGTCGCTCCTGCCTCTCACATCTACTGGACCACTATGACATGGTCTTGGATGTACTGGAGGACAAACATAATGCAGATGTAGTATACACAGACTCTGTGAAAGCCTTCGACAAGTGCTATCATGATGTGATAGGAGACAAAATGTATGATAAAGGAATAACGGTAAAAGTGGATAGATGAATCATTAACATTATAATCAATAGAACACAAAGAATAATAGTAAATGGAGTTAAAACAGAGCTGTTCCACAAGGTACGGTACTCGCTCCTATTATTTTCTTCATCCTCATATCTGACATAAACTGAGATGTCTTCCTTTGCTGACGATACTAGAATTTGCATGCGAGTGTCATCCACTGAGTATACTGCAGATCACCAAGTACATGTAAACCAGGTCTTCCAGTGGGCCACAGAAAACGATATGAAATTCAATGAGGAAAAATTTCAGTAGCTCCGCTATGGAAAACTTGAGGAAATAAAAGGTAGATCGGGGTAGTGAGCAAATTCTAACCACACAATAGAGCGGAAAAATAATGTGAAGGAACTGGGAGTGATAATGTCAGAGGATCTCAATTTCAAAGTTCACAACAATGTCATTATCATATCTGCTAATAATACAATAAGATGTATAATGAGAACCTTCAAAACAAGGGATGCCAAGCCATTGATCATCTTCTTTAAGTCACTTGTTCTCTCTAGGCTGGAATATTGCTGTACACTAACAGCCCCTTTCAAGGCAAGTGGAATTGCTGATCTGGAGAATATACAGAGAACTTTCACATCATAATTTACACCTGGAAAATCCAAGAGGAATGTCTCGAATATGCTCACAGAAATCACTCACTGTGAAAGGAAAAGACTCGGCACTGAAAAGCAGGGGTATACCCGGAGAATACCTGGAGGGTTCTATGGGGTCAACGCCCCCACGGCCCGGTCCATGGTCAGGCCTCGCGGTGGATCAGGGCTTGATCAACAAGGCTATTACTGCTGGCTGCACGCAAACCGGTAGTACGAACCACAGCCCGGCTGGTCAGGTACTGACTTTAGGTGCCTGTCCAGCTTCTTGAAGACAGCCAGGGGTCTGTTGGTAATAACTCCTATGTATGCTGGGAGACAGTTGAACAGTCTTGGGCCACTGACACTTATTGAATTGTCTATTAGCGTACTCATGGCGCCCCTGCTTTTCACTGGGGGAATGTTGCACCACCTGCCGAGTCCTTCGCTTTCGTAGAGAGTGATTTCCATGTGCAGATTTGGGATTAGTAACTTCAGGATTTTCCAAGTGTATATTATCATGTATCGTTCTCATCTACGTTCCAAAGAGTAAAGGTCAAGGGACTTCAACCGTTCCTAGTAATTTAGGTGCTATATTGTACATACATGTAGTAAAAGGTCTCTGTATATTCTTCAGGTCTGCAATTTTGCCTGCCTTGAAAGGGGCCGTTAGTGTACAGTAATACTCCAGCCTCGAGAGAACAAGCGATTTGAAGAGAATCATTGTTGGCTTGGCATCCCTAGTTTTGAAGGTTCTCATTATCCTATAATTTTCCTAGCAGATGTGGAAGAGAAATTGTTGTGATCTTTGGAAGTGAGATTCTCTGATATTATCACTTCCAGGTCCTTCACATTAGTTTTTAGCTCTATTGTATGGTTAGAATTTGTTTAATACAACCATCCAGTTTTTATTTCCTTGAGGTTTCCATGGCCTAGTAATTTAAATTTATCTTCATTGAACTTCATATTGTTTTCTGAGGCTCATTTAAAGACTTGGTTAATGTCTGCTTAGAGATCTGCAGTGTCCTCAGTGGATGACTGTCAAGCAAATTCTAGTATTGTCAGCGAAGGAGGACACTGTGTTGAACATGTCGTGTCATGTCGTGTCGTGATTACACTAAGAGGTAACACAGTAAGTTTCAGGGGCCCAAGACTGTTCAGCTGCCTCCCAGCATATATACAGGGGGGAGAAATTACCAATAGACTCATAGCTGTCTTCAAGAGGGAGCTGGACAGATACCTAAAGTCAGTACCTGACCAGCCGGGCTGTGGTTTGTACATCGGATTGTGTGAGACCAGCAGTAATAGCCTGCTTGATTGGCACTGATCCACCATGAGGTCTGGTCATGGACTGGGCCACGTGGGCGTTAACCCCCGGAACACCCTCCAGGTAGTGTCATCACTTGTTTCAGTGCTACCACTTATTTCAATGTCACCACTTATTTCAGTGCCACTTGTTTCAATGCCACCATTTGTTTCAGTGTCACTTGTTTTAGTGCCACCACTTGCTTCAGTGGCACAAATTGTTTCAATGCCACCACTTGTTTCAGTACCACCACTTGCTTCAGTACCACCACTAGTTTCAGTGCCACCACTTGTTTCAGTGGCAACACTTGCTTCAGTGCCACCACTTGTTTCAGTGCCACCACTTGCTTCAGTGCCACAAATTGTTTCAATGGCACTACTTGTTTCAGTGCCACCATTTGCTTCGGTGCCACAAGTGGTTTCAGTGCCACCACTTGTTTCAGTGCCATTTCAGTGCCATCACTTGTTTAAGTGCCACCACTTGTTTCAGTGTCACCACTTGTTTCAGTGCCACCACTTGTTTCAGTGTCACCACTTGTTTCAGTGTCACCACTTGTTTCAGTGCCACCACTTGTCCTTCAGATCAGTAATTCCTCTTTCAATATTTAATGTTGCCAGCACTGGAAAATTTCTTGCCCCAGTGTTGCCAGCTTGCGTACATTACCCTTTCTATTTGGTATTACCAGCTCGGGAGTAGTATTTCCCAGTGTTGCCAGCTCGGGAGTGGTATTTCCCACAGCGTTGCCATCTATGGGAGTAATATTTTCCACAGTGTTGCCAGCTCGGGACTAGTATTTCCCAAAGTATTGCCAGTTCGGGATTAGTAATTCCCACAGTGTTGCCAGCTCAGGAGTAGTATTTCCTTAGCAACAGCAACAGAAACCAATATGTGTACACAAATGGAGCTAGCTCTACCGCGCAAACTATTACAGTAGGTGTCCCACAGGGAAGTGTTCTTGGCCCACTTCTCTTTCTCATTTACATTAACGACCTACCAAATGCATCTCAACTACTCAAACCCATGCTATTTGCAGATGACACTACATACGTTATCTCGCACCCAAGCCCAGACATACTAGCCAACACTGTAAATACTGAATTGCAGAAAATATCTACCTGGATGATGACCAACAAACTTACTCTCAATATTGATAAAACCTATTTTATCCAGTTTGGGAACAGAGCTACAAACGCATCATTTAACATAATGATAAACGGGTCCCCTATCACAAAACTCACAGAGGGAAAATTCTTAGGAATCCATCTTGGCAGTGGCCTCAAATTTCAGACACATATACAACAAATTTCCAAGAAAGTCTCAAAGACCGTGGGAATACTATCCAAGATACGGTACTATGTTCCACAACCAGCTCTCCTTACCCTATATCACTCACTCATTTACCCCTACCTCACCTATGGAATCTGCGCATGGGGCTCTACATCAATAACTCATCTCAGACCACTAATAACACAACAAAAGGCAGCAGTTAGAATGATAACAAATTCACACTCTAGACAACATACTCCACCAATATTCAAAAATCTAAACTTATTCACCATTCAGGACATCCATACTTTTTACTGTTCTTATTACATACATAGAACACTATGCAAATATTAACCCACCACTCAAACTTCTCCTTACCAATTTTAACAGGACACATGACCATAACACTAGACACAGATCACTCCTCGATGTTCCCCGTGTCCATCTAACACTATGTAAAAACTCAATGCATATAAAAGGCACGAAAATTTGGAATTCATTACCTGTCATTGCCAAAGAAACCCTGCCTGTACCCCAATTCAAAACGATGCTAAAAAACCACCTTCTCACCCAAACCTAAATGCTCAATATCAAAGATTCCCAACAAAGTAGAATAATCACTTAAATGTACAAAACTTACTAATCACTTAAATGTAAAAACCTGTTATGAATAATACATACTAAGCTAACTGTTTCCATAACATTTACATTATAATGACCACGTAAATTGTAATTGCAATGCAATTAATTGTTTTAAATTGTTATCTCATTCAATTAGTTGCATTGCTACAATTAATTGATATGTTCAACTTATATTCAAACTTTATAACTTAGATACACAATTATACTTATTTTATAAATTATCAACCATAACTTTTTACCATATAGTCTACTATTAAATAGTCCTAAGAATGCCCACAATGCACAGCATATTAGGGGCTTTTGGCATGTACATCTCATTAATACCTATGTATCTTGTCTACCCAACCATGTATCACTGTACCATGTCTCAATAAAGTATTATTATTATTATTATTATTATTATTATTATTATTATTATTATTATTATTATTATTAATATTAGTGTCGCCAACTCGGGAGTAGTATTTCCTACAGTGTTGCCATCTCGGGAGTAGTATTTCCCACAGGGTTGCCAGCTCGGAAGTAGTATTTCCCACAGGGTTGCCAGCTCGGAAATATTGTTGCCCTTTCCTCAGTGTTGCCAGCTTCGGATAAGTTAAGTTCCCTTCCAAACAGTGTTGCCACTTGTAAGTGGGAGGGTTTCCCGGTGTGTTTGTAAATGTTGACACTAGTTCCTCTTTACTGTTGTCTTCTGAGTCCTCCTTTACTGTTGTCTGCTCAGTCCCCCTTTACTGTTATCGACTCAGTCCTCCTGTACTGTTGTCAGCTCAGTCCCCCTTTACTGTTGTCAGCTAAGCCCCCCTTTACTGTTGTGTGCTCAGTCCCCCTTTACTGTTGTGTGCTCAGTCCCCGCCTTTACTGTTGTCTGCTGAGTTTCCTTTTACTGTTGTCTGCTCAGTCTTTCCTCCTCCACCTCCTAATCTTCCTCTCCTTATCCCCCTTCTCTTCTTCCTCCTTTCTTCCTCGTCCTGTTCTCCCTCCTCTTCTTCTCCCTCCTTGTCTTCCTCTTCTTGTTCCTCGTCCTCTTCCTCCTCCTCCTCCTCCTCCGCCTCCTCCTACTGTTTCTTTCTCCTCTCTTCCATCTCCTAGTCCTCCTCCTGTTTCACTTCATCCTCCTTTTCATCATTCTCGTCTTCCTCCTCCTCTCTTCCTCTTCCTACTCCGTTCTTGTTTTCCTTCTTGTCTACCAACTTTTTTTTCAGTCTTTTTCCTCCATTTTCCTCTGGACAGTCTTGTTGCTCCTTGAAAATTAGTGTCCACTTGGCCCACTTTTTTCTCAATAGCATTTCTTCCAGGAAAGGATTTCTTCCGATTTTTTCCCCCCGCCAGCGATTTTTTCCCCTCTTTTTGCCAGTGTTTAATTAAAAAAATTCCCTGAAAGGAACCATTTTCCTTTTTTCTCTCTATGTAACTGACTTTTTTTCCCCTATTTCTCTTTATTTCCTGGTGCTGGGTTGGTCACACTCAACCAGCTGATTGTTGTTAGTGTGACTGACTCAACCAGCTGATTGTTGTTAGTGTGACTGACTCAACCAGCTGACTGTTGTTAGTGTGACTGACTCAACCAGCTGATTGTTGTTAGTGTGACTGACTCAACCAGCTGATTGTTGTTAGTGTGACTGACTCAGCCAGCTGATTGTTGTTAGTGTGACTGACTCAACCAGCTGATTGTTGTTAGTGTGACTGACTCAACCAGCTGATTGTTGTTAGTGTGACTGACTCAACCAGCTGATTGTTGTTAGTGTGACTGACTCAACCAGCTGATTGTTGTTAGTGTGACTGACTCAACCAGCTGATTGTTGTTAGTGTGACTGACTCAACCAATTGTGTGGGCGAGAAGAGTCGCATCCAAGAAGGACCTGCCTGGTATAGGCCTGTAGGCATGTTGCAGACACCCTTCATTCTTTTGTTATATGTGTCATTTGACGGGTGTATCTGGTGCTGGGCGGGCCAATAGTGTTATTACGATTCCATAAGTCATTTACCATGTAGTGTGGCGGCATTACTGTAGCCTCCTTCTTTCTGTATTATAGTATTTGTTACAATAATCAAAGTGGCTTCTAAACATCAACATGTGTTCAGATCTGGTTCAGTGAAGATCAAGAGTGCGCTGGTTCAACGCATCAGGTGACCCTCAGTGTTTCTGTCGATCACACATTCGTTTTTGAAGTCATCTCTGTTGCATGAATTTCCTGTGCTCACTTATCCCAGTGGACAGACGTCTACCTGCTTCCCCGCCCACGCATTTTCAGTGGTGGAAACTGGTTAGCGAGCAGCGAGCCTTTTCCAAGTGAGTTCTTTCATAGTTGGGGACGCCGCGGTAGTTAACTAAATGTTGTTCCTAGCTAGTCAATGGCTACATTGCTGCCAGGGAGGACTACATACTTCTTGTTGGTTTTGTTTCTAAGGGAGATGATTATCTCTTTTGACCTGTTGGAAGCTAACTATCTCTCTTGAGCTCTGTTGGAGCTGACTATCTTGAGCTCTAGGGGAGCTGGCTATCTCTCTTGAGCTCCAGGGTAGCTATCTCTCTTTTGAGCTCCAGAGGAGCTGCCTATCTCTCTTCAGCTCTAGAGGAGCTGATCATCTCTCTTCGGCTCTAGGGCAAAATTTAATAGATGTTAAGTAAAAGGACACAAATGCAACTAATGTGACATTTTGTTGTGGCAACGTTTCGCTCTCCAGGAGCTTTGTCAAGCCGTTACAAACAATACATGGACACACAGGGTATATATATGCTCAGAGTGAGGTGTAATAAGTTGTAGTAGTAGTAGTAGTAATACAATAAGGTAGAATAATCAACTTGCACATGAGGAAAGGTGAAAGCAATTACTTGGGTAGCACAAAAATATAGGTTAGACAAATATTTCTGTTGGAGGTTGGATTAGAGAAGACCTGTATCAGTGTTCCACCTCTGCGAAGTTCTTTGTGTAGTATTAGCAGGAGAGACATAGTCTCTCCTGCTAATACTACACAAACACCTTTTCCTCATGTGCAAGTTGATTATTCCACCTTATTGTATTACTACCACTACTACAACTTATGTCTCTACTACTACCACCACCACTAGTATTACACCTCACTCTGAGCATATATATACCCTCTGTGTCCATGTATTGTTTGTAACGGCTTGACAAAGCTCCTGGAGAGCGAAACGTTGTCACAATAAAATGTCACATTAGTTGCATTTGTGTCCTTTTACTTAACATATTGTCGGTAATTCTACCAATATTATTACAAAATTTAATAGATGTTGTTGTTGCTTCTTTAGGGTTACAGTGGCTTATGACGTATGGGCCGTGTTCCCTGAAGTCTGGTGTTTAAATGTTCACTTAGTGCTTACATACTGCTGCAGCCTGCCCGTGGCCTGGAACAGGGAATACACACCAGGGGAATAATGACCAGAGAAGTGGCTTATATACTGTAGTCAGGTGAGGGAAAGCAGGAGGAGGCGGGATCACAGTGGAACCATCCACTAGTGAAAGTAAGTCTTCGTCCAAAAGTTGGACAAGTGTTGAAGAATTCCTTCAATACTTATCCAACCTTTGGACGAAGACCTACTTACACTAGTGGATGGTTCCATTGTGATCCCGCCTCCTCCTGCTTCCACTCACCTGTCTACAGTACATAAGCCACTTCTCCGGCCATATGCTTTACTTTTTACAAGAGTGATGGACTGAACACATCGATTCCAGGCTGAGAGACTGATTACCTCAAACTCCTCCTCTCCTTACACCTTTCTGCTTTGTATTGGACTGATGAAGCCACTGTGTGGCGAAACGTTTCTTTAATAAAGATTCCCATATGTTGCACAAGTGTCTCAATCTTCAACTCGTCGGTTTTGAAAACCATCTATCACAAACAGTGCTAAGTGTGATAAGGAGAATGGCGTCAACACAACGAAAGCAGGCGACGGAGCAGAGCGTTCAGCTTGAAGATGAGCCATGGAGAGACTGGCCCAAGCTGTGCTTACCCGAATACCATGGGTGAAAGGAAAGTGTGTTGGACTAAAGTAACCTCCAGGGAGAACAA